>CAUYQV010177743.1:0-23164 GCA_963574575.1 Galagoides demidoff
GCGCCTGTGGTCCCGGCTGCTTGGGAGGCGGAGGCAGGAGACTCGCTTGAGCCCAGGAGTTGGAGGTTGCTATGAGCTGTGATGCCATGGCACTCTACCCAGGGGGGTAGCTTGAGGCTCCGTCTCAAAAAAAAAAAAAAAAAAAAACAAGAGAATGGCACCCACCACAGACCGACAATGAGCGAATTAATCCCATACATCTGCATGGGAGCAACTCAGAAAACTGTCGGGCAAAGTGCCCAAAGGAAACACAAAACACGAAGCCAGCTACGAGCATTGTAAACACACACACAACTGGAAACAGCAGATTCCCGAATGCGGTTTTCTCCAATAGAGGATGAAGGTGGAAGTAGCACCTGGGGATTGCGCTATTGTTTCATGCAAGCGTGGGGACACAGAAATACTTGTGTATTACTCTTCATACTGTAATAAGAAATTAAAACAACCATGCTTAACAAGTCATTCCAAAAAAAAAAATTAAGCCAGATAACCCTACTTTAGGTGGCGTGCCTCTTGCTGGCTACTTTATTTTATCAGCCTCCCATTTGCCGGCTTCCCCAGGAGCGGCAGGGCAGGCGTCAGGGGCAGAGGAAGTCTTTCCTCAAGCGGAAGACCGCGCCGCCCCACCCCTTGGGGCCTCGCCCCGCCCCGTCCCTTGGGGCCCCGCCCCACTCCCTGGGGCAGACTGGAAGCCAGAGGAGTCACCCACAGGGCAACACCACCCAGTCCTGCGCGCGGAGCATTCTGGGAGTATGGGGGGGGAGGTGGGCAGGTTGCCTTGACAACAAATCGCGTGGGCAACTGGCAACGGCTCTCACCGGTCGGTTAGGCTATGTTGACCAGTAGCTTTGCCAGGGCTTCTGCGAGCGCCGCGTGACTCAGTGGTTGCCAGGCAGCCTTGGGGGCTGGCCCGGAGGGGCGGGAACACCATCCGAGGGTGGGGAGCGTAGAGGCGGGAAGGGAAGGGCCGGGCCCAGGGTCTCAGATTATTTCGGGTCAAGGTCTAGGGGCGGCGGGAGGGCAGACACCTCCGGGTCTTCAAAAGGAGCCTGGAGTCTCAGGCCGTATCGGGTGGAAGGAACTGTGCGCAGTCCCAGAGGGAAGGAAGGAGAAGGAAGAGGAGTGAACTCGAAAGATGGAGGGGGGAGAAGCGGGGGACAAGGCGGGCCGCCCGGCTCAGCTCGGTCGGTGGCATCGTTCCCCAGCCTCATAAGTTGCAGTGAACCCATACTGGTTTTTGGAAGGTTAATATTATGTACAAGATTGGAGCAGGGAAAGAAGACAGAAAAGGGGCTGGGGGTGGGGCCAGCTAATAGAAGCAAAGAAAGCTCCTGAATCAAGAGCCCAGCTCTGGACCAAGAAAGGGACCTGGCGGTTGGGAGCCGGACTGTGGCCCGCTGCCCTTGCTTGGTACCTACAGCGCCCTCTTAACCGCGCTGAGACTTAACCTTTACCTTTGGCAGAGATTTACCTTCAGTTTAAGGAGGGGAAATGGGGGCAGATGCCCTGAGGACCCAAAACGCTGGTTTTGAAAAAGAGAAGTCTCTGGCTTTGGCTACTACAATAGCACCCCAATCCCAGTTCATGGGTTCTGGGTTATAAACTAAGTATTAAGACTAGGGGTCTGGAGAAGGCCACACCCTCGGTAACTCTTGTCAATAGGGAGACTCCACATGGGACCTACCTGTGGGGTTTGCCACCCCATCGCTAACTCAGTGTTCATGCTTGTTCACCCTTTACCCGGGCTCCTTGGGGTCTAAGACAATGTCCCTCAGGAAGGACCTTGGCAGTCTTCTCACTGCAGAACCTGCCCTGCGTGGAGCGAACACCTATGGGGAACATCCCGAAGGGGAAGTTAGTTATGGGGCTCCCAAAATTTGTTGAGACTGCCTTGTCATCTGTGAAATAATTGCTGCCCTGTCCCCTCCTGGGGTTGTTACAGAGACCGCGTGAGATACTAAAAGTGCTTTTAAAGGTTGTGGAGTCTGCAGCTGCAAGGAAGGGTTATCAGAAAGCTCAGCCCACGTGGCTTTGGGAGGCCCTGGTGAGAGAAGGGACTGGGGGCCACCTGTTGTCAGAGCCTCTTGCTCCTGCTGGATTGTCCTCACTGCCCTTTGCTGGGAGGGCTGCATCAGTTTGATTGACTGCCAGTCTGTTTGCCCCCGTTATTCTCCCTGGCCCTGCCCTGAGTGCAAGGACCTGGATTTGAATCCTGGGTCTGTCACTTACTAGCTGAGTGATCTTGGGCAAGTCATTTCAGCTCTTTCCTGCTTAGTAGGGCTAAGATGGCCTGTGAATGGAACCATATAAACCAAGGCATTTCTGGCCCCAGAGGGAGGCAGCTACTGTGGGAAGGAGGCCTGGCTGGGCATCTGTTAGAGACTTATTTTGTCACCAATTGGAATGGCCTTGGAATAAAGCACAGCAATTATCTTGACCTCATCAGCTGCTTGACCTTATCTCTCATGTCACCCTCAACACTGTCATATCCTTCAGCCTCAGTGTTGGCCTTGGCCTTAGTTCCTCTTGCGTCACTTGAGGCTGATGATTCCTGCAGGAATCAATAAGCTTGGGATAGTTGAAACACATGAAGTGGGGTGTTCAGATCTAGAGAGCATGGCTCCAGGACAGACCTCATTAATAGCTGATGAGAAGCTGATCCATAAGCACCAGGAGGGCACTGAGTCTTGAGTGAAGAATTGGTTGGACAGTGAAGCCAAGCGCAAAACCAGGCCATTGTCAACCCTGATAAGCAGTTCATTTCTAAAGTGATTATTTAGATTGAGGGGGAAAAACTTCTACATTTTGAAAAGCTGACAAACACCACAAACATCACAAATGCCAGGGGGAAAAAACTGAAATTTTTACTAACCTTCATTTTTAGGCTACAGACTCTTTGATTACCTTTCTGTGTGACAGTGATTTTGTAATATTTCCTACAGAGAAAATAGATAATTCACTCCATCTTCGGCAGCAGGTGTGTCCCTGGAAGTCTTTTATGCACCAAGATAGCTATAGAAATTTAAGTAGACACAGAAGTGACACCAAAGCCCACAGATTGATCCCTCTAAGCCTATACAAAATGGTCCTGCCAGTTTCCCTTCTGTCTTACCCAAAATAGCCACAGCTATTCCACAGGACACATGTGTGACAGGGAATTTGCAGCAGAAAGAGACAGTGGGCCTCAATCAATTTGTAAATATATCACACATCTCCAGATTTTCCAAAAGTGCATGAGAAAAGCATTGCTAGGGCTGGGATTTGTGCTCACCCACCCACCCCCAAAAAACCCTTCCTCTGAATAGGACAAGGGTCTTTGGCCTGAGCAGGGTTCTCCGTGGTGTGCCCGCTCTGTCCTCTCCTGCACACATTAGCTGAACTTTGGGCCACAGGTGGTGCACTTCTTGAAAGAGAGCAGAGCAGGGGCCAGAAAAGTGGATTTGGATCCTAGGCAAGCCCCAGGCAACCCTGTGTGAGCACAGGGCTCCATGTCTTGTCACCTTGACGCTGCCTGTACCTGCAGCACTGTTGGAAGGAGCTGTTCAAAACTCCTGCAGAAGGCGTCCATAAGCATAGAAAGTACATGGCAGTGGCAGGGGAGGAGAATGGGAGGAAAGGTGTGGAAGAATTGGAAGTAAAGAGAAAGGGTTATGGCTTGGAAGAGAGAGAGGACAGTAGGGAGGTAGCACCCTGCTCTCACCATCCTCCCTCTCCCCACCTCTGTGCTAGAGACTGGCCCTGCCATCCACGGGGTATGTCATCTGGGGGGAAGGCTCCTACTTTACCTTAAAGCAGGGCTGCTAGGTCTTACAGAGTTGTTGTGAGGATGACACGAGATAATGTCTGGGGAAATTGCTTGGGAAATTGGGAAAGGCTACTCACACGGAAACCTCTCCCAAACCTCCCTTTTGGTCAAAGGGGGAAAGTGTACTCAGAGGCCCGGGAAAAGGCCCTGGCCTTTACTCAGTGCTGACCCTATCTTAGGTGGAAGAGCTCAAGCCAGCCTCTGTACTCTGATGAAGGCAGGTGCTGTCAGAGAGAGCACTGGCTTAGGAGTCAGAGGTTGTGTGCGTGAGGGATGGGCACCTCAGGGCCTGAACCGGAAAGGCTGAGGAGTTGCTCTTCTGGTCCAGCCTGGGCAGCCTAGCCTGTCCCTCAGGGACCAGGAGACGGCCTCCCAGGGGAAGAATGTACATTTGGGGAGTGATAGCAGAGGTGGCAACAGCGTGGCCCTCGGAGACCTCTGACCAGGCATGAGCCAGGGGTCCAACTTGGCAGGGACTGTAAAGCCAAAGGTTCACTTTAGTCTCTAGGCCCAGGGATCAGGACCGCCCCTACCTGGCTCCAGAGGCCCCGGTGGCAAGGGCTCCAGATGGCTCCCCACTGCCTCTGCTGTCCAAACATACTCTGCCTCTTCCAACATGGGCAGAGTGAGCCCTTCAAAAAAGCTTACCTAAAATGGTAGTTTGAAGTTTACTTCAGAAGAGAAAATGGGTGTCAGCGGTCCTGGGGGACAGGCCTGAGGAAGTCAGGAGAGTGATGTCACAGCTGACTGCAGCATCGGAGAGGAAAAGGAGGGAGGAAGCCCAGAGGAGGGCAGGGCATGGGGCAGCATTTGCTTAGTTAGGATGGGCATGGGCCTCAGGTCAGCTAGGAGTTCACTAGGCATCTGGGCTGCTGCAGAGAGACCTATACAAGCTGGGCAGCTGGCTCTGCCTCACCCCAAACTAGAGAGGACAGCACTCACTGGGCACTCACTGGGCACAGTGGGCCAGATCTCAAGGGAGGACCCAAAGGAGCTGAGATGAACTGAACCTGCCCAGTTTCTTCTCCAGAAGTCAGGGGTCAGTAATATGGCTGCCACTTACTGAGCAGAGGTGGCAGGGGAGGAGGGAGAGAGACGGTGTCACTGGGGCAGCGTCCACTTATCCCCAGGGCCTCCTCGGGGGGGGGCTACCCCTCTACCAAGCACTCCTTGAGGATCCCCACTTAGGCCAGCACCTCTTATTATTTAGTTACAAGGGCACATTGGACCCCAAACTAAGAATTCTCTCCTTGCTGTTTCCCATCCTAAATTAGGTCTAACCTCAAAGTCCAAATTTGGCTCAGAGGGTCTGTGAACATAAAAAATAACACATACCCCAATAAAAATTCAACATAGAACTTCTCTCATTATAAATTTCCCGGGGTAAAATTTAAATTAAAAAAATTACACTCCCTCGCCCTTTTAGGTTATAGTCAAAACAAACAAACAAAAAACAACGTCAAAGGATTATAACCCAGCACATTCAAAGAGAGCCCAGAGGTTCCATCAGGGCTTACGGGTGGTGACTTCCTCTCCGAGACCCTGTGCTTCTCACCTACCAGGCAGGCACAGGAGGACCAGGTCACTTCTAGAATGTGGGTCCTTGCCACATCTCAGCATTTTAACTAGCCTGTCATGAGCTCTACTTTTAAAAGATCCACAGTTACTAGGAGGCAGCAAACAGTGACAGCCTAGCCTCCTGCCCACCCACCACAGGGAAGTCCCTAGAGCAGCCTGCAGGCCCTGGATGTCCCCAGAATCTAGCACCCAGCCCCATGCAGACCCTCTTCTTGCTGCCTCAAGACCCCAGCAGGAATGTCCTGCCAGCTGATGGAAGGAATGTGATGGGGAGGAGAGCCATAGCCCTGATCCCAGGCCGTAGCTCAGTGGAGGCTTAGCATTAGCTGGTGAGCATGTCGGATGGGGCAGGGAGCAACTGGTGCTGTGTCCCGTCTCCTCTCTGAGTACTCCGTACAGCGGTCACCCCCTCCCCTGGGCAGCCCGGGCATTGGCTTTTAGCTCATGACACCTTCTTCTTTCCTAGTGTTGGAAATCTCATCGCCTCTGTTTCTCCCTGCACACCCACTAAGACGTTTTCTCCCAGCCAGCGGTGGCTCGCTGTGCTGCCGAAGTCTAAACTGACAGGTTGCAGAGCTGCAGGCCAGGGAGCCAGGCTCTGTCTGCTAGTCCTCAGGACACTAGCTACCCTCCACTGGGACGTTCTCGGCCTTGGATGGCATTGTTCACATGACTCATTTCTCTGTGGTTGAGGACACGTGTGCCCCGCTGTGCTTCCTCAGGTGTCCCCACCTGCTCAGCTGATTCCCGGGCAGCTGTACTGCTTGTGGCACTGGTCTACCCCTCTTTGTCACCACATGGAGGGCTAACCATTTTTGCGAGACCCCAGAGCCTTCCCTCCTTTTACTTTCTCTTTGCTTTCTGGCCAAATGTTTCCTCTTCCTGACATATTCCTCTAGATTTTGTCTCTTGGGGTCTCCCCTGGCTGGAGAAGGCAAAAACAATCAACTCCAGTCACAAGTGTCCACTATTATATTAGTCCCCTGGCTCCACCCAAGACGAGGTGGCCTCTGACCTCTCTCCTGACCAGCTCTGCTGGCCCCAAGCACTCAGCTGAGCCTTCCTTTGAGACCTAATCCATACATTTTTAAAATGCATCTCCTCAGGACCATCCCTGGACACCCACCCACCATAACTGAGCTATCCCCAATGCACCCAAAGTCTTCTCAATGTTTGATGCTGCACTTCCGTTCTTGAGTTTGCCCAAATTCCCTTCACCCTCTGGGAGCTGCCTGGGCTCATGGGATGGCTTCTGGTTCTTACAGAGTCCCTGTCTACAGTGCTGAATGTCCACTCCTCAAGAGTGTTCTGGGTCATCTGGCTCCCTGAAGTGACCTCCCCTCACATCAGGACCCTTTCCTTAAGCCTCAAGGCTACTCCAGGGTCCCAGGAAGCCCACATACCTGTCCCGCCTGACTCCTGATACCTCATCTTTTCAGAAGGACATTCCTTTTCCATGTCTGGTCCCTTATTCATTTCCCATCTCTCCTGTTCTGAGTAAGACTGGCATGTTTTTCAAACCATTCCAGTTCCTTCTGGATCTCCCAAGTTACACCTGACTCCCTGGGACACATGGCTCTCAGCACAAGCCACTTACAGGGCCTTTGCTAGTTTGGGGGTGTATGTTGATTTCATGGAGCTGTTCCTCTATCTCAACCGAGGAAAACAGCAAATTCTCTGAAGGGCCAATAACAAACTCTTGCCCTTCCTAGGGCAGAGCCCCAACTTTAGTCCCCCAACTCCAGGGTCAGAATTGATGTAACCTACAAACCTGTAGCCAAGCAGTGCCACTTCAGCAGACTAACTCTGAAGCTTCGTGGATTTAGGAGGGACCCTCCCCAGCCCCTGTTCTGGCACGAGGTTTTGGGAAATTCTGTGCCACCTCCCGTGCAGCGCAGGACTCCTAGGCAGTGTTCTCCACCCGCTTCCTGCCTTTGCAGTTGAAAGTGCTGACAAGGGACCTGGCTCAGAGAACTTGAGCCTTCTGTGGCCGCCTATGCACTGCCCCTGTTTGGCATCAGGGTCTCCCTCTGCCAACCACGCCCCAGAGCCTGGGCTTACTAAAACCTCAGCTACTAAAGAACGTGGCCCTGAGCTTGTGACCACCCCAAACCACTGTCCTAAACTGCTGAGGTCATACCCCCACGGGAACCCTGCTTATAGTGGTAGAGTAGAGGCTCTTAGCAGGGCCACTAGTTAAAAGCCAACCACAGGACCACAGCACCAGCCTGTGGCACCAAACCATTGTGGGGAATCAAGTCCAGAGCTGGCAAAGTCCCTCTGAAGCCCGCATCCTCAAAACCTCAGACTTCATGTGGATTACTTGTGGAGACGCGAAGCTCAAAGCCAGGGCACAGGTGTTGGATTTGAGGGGTTTGAAATAGAACACCCATTTCTTCCTTCTAATTCCAACCCGGGGGCCTTCCATGGCAGTTTTGGGGGGTCACGGCACGTGCCAGAAGGCAGGCAGCATGCCAGAAAGTGGACCCAAGGGGGCAGACCAGCAGTTCAAGGGTGCAGAGGGCACCTAAAGGGGGATTCTGCAAGGACAGAGGCACCTCGTGGGGAAAGAAGATGAGGAGAAAGGGGCTCCCCAGCAGGATCACTGTGGTAGGAAGCTCAGGGAGGCTAGGGGTGGGCTGGGGAAAGGACATCAGCATAAGGACAGCTCCTACATGGGTCAGAGTTGGGGCAAGGTCTGGGAGGGGTGGGGAGTGGGCAGTGTGGGCAGTCGGCCGGGTGGTGGCATTCCCCCCTTCATTCTGCTTGAGCATGTTATCTTTTGTGCCGTGAAGTATAACATACACACCGAAAAATGCATGACAGTTTAACAAAAGCAAAACAGGCACTTGTAAAAACAGCGAGGGAAAAAAACCAACCATAGCACCCCATCACCTCCCAAGTGCCCTGCCTCCTGACCATTGGACTGCTGTCCTGACCATGAGGGGAACTTTTCCTGGCTTTTGTCACAGTTCTATGCATGGACCTCTGAACAAAGTAGTTTGGGGTTCCCTGTTTTCAAACTTTAATAAATAGATTTGTGGTCTGTGTACCTTGTGGCTGTTGTTCAATATTATGCTTGTTGAGATCCACCCGTGGTAACATTTGTGCCTGTAGCTCGTTCATTTCACGGTGGTTTAGTATTCTATGCATGAAATGGTGTGATGGATCGGTTCATTCTACTATTGATGAAACAGTTGGGCTGTTTCCAGACATAAGCTCCTAGGAGTGGGATTGCAGGCATAATAATTACAGCCACCACAGTGGGCAGTAGAGGTATTTGTTGCATTTCCCTGATTACTACTGAGGTGGAACTTTTATTTTGCATTTTAATATTCTGTTTTGTGAAGTGACTTCTGACGTCCTTTGCTCATGATTATGGGTTGTCTATTACCAATTTGTTGGCTTTTTTAGTATGTTCTGGATGTGAGCCTTTTGCAATATTATATGAGTTGCAAAAATAATAGCATGTCTTTTCATTCTTATGACTTCTTACTAATATAAGGTCAGTAGTATGTGAGTGGGTCTTATCTCAGAAATCAAGAAGATGATTTTCTCCTGTATGGTCTTTATGGTCTTTATAACTTTAATCCATGCAGAACTGATATTTTTGTAGGTGTGAAATAGGCGTCCGTCTGATTGTCTGGTAGCCAGAGGCCTGTGTCCCTAATTGAATAGCTCTGCCTTTCACGTAGATGTCAATGCTGCCCTGTAGATGTCAATGTGTCCCACGTGTGTGTAGAGGTCTGTGCCTGGATTTCTCTTTTTTCCATTGGTCTATTGTTTACCTTGTGTCCATCCCAGTTTTCCTTAATTTGGCTTAACAACATAAGGATCCCGACATCAAAAAGCCAGTCCGCTCACCTTTTCTTTGAGAAATTGTTTTCGCTCATCTTGGTCATTTGGATTCTCATATAAATGTCAGAATTAGGCTGTCAAACTCCATCCAAAAATCCCATGGAACTTTCAATTGCTGAATCATAAACCATACCGAGGATTGCCATGTCACAGTGTTGCCCCCAGTCCAGGGCCGTGGTGTGCTCTTTATTTGTGAATCCTCCAGAGACTTTCAGGCTGTTAGTTTCCTCTGTAGTTTTGCACATCTTAGTTTTATTCTGAGGTACGGGGAAACTTCTTTTCTGTTGTTTATTTCATTTACTCCTTCCCACGGCATGGCCACACCTTGTCTTCCTTGTATGAAGTCATATTCCTCACAGTGTCTGTGCGGTCATATCATATTTGAGACGTATCTGTTTCTGCATCAATACACTATGCACGGATTCTAAACAGACTTTATCTTGCTCGTCTGGCACACAGGTTATTGTAGTGCCCAAGCTGTGCACACCGGTGACAGGTGTGTGAGTCCATGCCCAGTGGGGTTTTCTTTGTCTTTTCTAAATCCCCCATGGCCATCAGCATCCTTACTGTCAACACAGAGATGACTCTTTGCAACACTCTGATACGGTGGTAGAGGGATTCTAAAAGCCGAATTTTCTTCTTTCCTTCCTAGCTGTGTTTTTGTTTTGACTGGCACAATTCACTAAGGACTCACCTGTCATATTATCAGGGGCTCATTCCTGGAAACAAGGCTTCTTCCTAGACCCTTCTCAGCACACAGCTGAGAGAAGAGGGTGCCCTATGGATGGGTGGGGTTCCAAGGCTTGGTGTCACTCACCTCTTTCTGTAAGGCATTATCACCTTTTTCAGTGAGACAAATCCTAGAGGCTGGAAGCCATTTTCTGAATGGAAAGGGTGGAGGGGGGCCTCTCCTACCTTTTGCCCACTGCTTCCTATTGCTTTTTCTCTTCGGACAAGCTGCCCAAACTGGACACTCTGAAGGCAGTGTCTGGAGGGCACACTCTGCCCTGGCAGAGTCCTTTGTACTCTTTCAGACCCACTAGCAGGGGTCTGTTTCTTGTTCTTCCCCCTCCCGTGTCTTCTCTGTGGAAGTCCCGATTTCACATTGGTGTTTGGCTGGCCAGGAACCTTCAGGAAGGTTCAAAACAACCTGAAATTCCTACCAGGTCTGACGTGGCAGGCAGCTGTTAGAGGAACTGTGGCAGAGCTGCTGGTGTGGGAGGTGACGAGGAGGAGAACTCTAAAGCCGAGCAGAAAACTGGAATGTGGTGCAGCTCTTCTTGTGCTGCTGGTGGCATTGATGTGCTGTGGGAGAGCATCCGTGGGACATGAGAGGCCGTGTCTGAGGCCCCTGTGCCCTTGTAAGCTGCCTAGTCAATGTAGTGGGCAAAGTCCCTGTAGGAGAACAGAACCAGAGGGGTGGGTATTAGCCAGGTGGTGGAGGGAGGGCTGGAGACAGGGTCAGGACAAAGACTGGCAGGCAAGGCCCCAAAGAGCTATGGGGAAACAGGGGACTGAGCAGTCCGCAGACAAGCTCTGCCCTGCCCGTTACAAAGGACTTCAGCATGGACTGAAAAGTACAAAAGGGGACTGAATTTGGAATGCAAGGTGGCATTTCACAAATGGGATAGGATAGGTGCTTTAACAGACAGCAAGACGCCAGTGGGTAGCACCTACCTACAATAAAAGATGGGAATTATATCTCATACCTGACACAGGTATAGGAAATTCCAGATAGAGCAAGAATGTAAGGGTTAAAACAAAACCACATTAAGTCCTGGAAGAAAACATGGGAAAGAGCTTGAGAATCATGGCATGGAGAAGGCGCAGGGATGGCCGGCACTGAAGGGCAGTGCGGAACGTGTGTCTCAAGACCCTCCCACAACAGTCAGGAGCCAGGAGGCAAACCAGGAAAATCATTGCACCCTCTGGCTTTAATATAGAAAGCGCTCTTAAACAAACAGCAAGATCCAGGAGCAGGGAAATGGGCTTGAAGATTTGACTCCTAGACAGTTGACAGAAAAGGAAAAGGCTGTTCACCACACTAAAAGGAGCCCAACTTCCCAGTAACAGAGACACAGATTAAAACCTTTGGCTTGAGAGAAAAGCATTTTGCCCTCAGACAGCATAAAGGTGGTCTTGGGTTGGCCTCCCATGCCCAGGTGGGTGGCACCATAGACACCTCCTCTAAGAGGGATGTATGGTGTGTCCCTGAGTGATTCTACCTCTAGGGCTTACCCAGGGACGGATATACGTGCATGCAGGATTCCTCATAGCAGAGTACAGAGGCTGGAAACAGCTTTAACTGTCCAGGAACAGGGCCTGCCTGGTTCACCGGAATCCTGGTCTGTCCTCCACGCATTTGGGGGCAGAAGGCCAAGCCTGGGCATGGTGTTATACTTATTTGCTTGTATGTGCATAAAATTATCTCTGGGGGTATTTGAGAAAGGATTAATGACCCCGTGGGGGGAGGTGGCAGGAAGGAGCCTTTTCTCTGGTGCCCCTTGGCATACTTTGAATTTTAGCCATGTAAATATATCACCTATTAAAACGAGAAGATAGCTAGGTATGCAAAAAACCAGGTCACCCTTGGGACATTGGAGATGAGACTTCTCATCTGTAGCTTTTCAATTTGGTGCCCTGTCTGATTGTTTTGGGAGCTAAAGTGTGAGTCCAGACCAAATTGTCACCAGACGGGAGTTGAGGTTTCAAGACTAAGGGGACAGAACTAGTTCCTGAAATTGACAATCTTTGTTTTACACACGCTGCAAACCGGAAGTGTGCTTTGCCTCACCTACCAGGAGGGGAACCCCGTTGGGGTGCATGGTGTCCCCAGCTTAGCCCTGGAATTTGCACAAGGGCTGGGCCCTGGCTTTATCACTGCTCAGCCAGGAAAGGGGCTGGGATGGCAGGAGAGGCCTTTACAGGAGTAGGACCATGGGGTTTGGCCCTGACCTCCCCACAGGATGAGGAATCAGGGAAGACTTTGGTAGTCCAGAAACACTGGGAACTTCTTAAGTGCCAGGATCAGCTGAGCTCTCCCAGATAACAGAAAACTGCCCTGATCCCCAGGGACTGCCCTGCACTAATTTTATCTACCGGCAAGCCCTGTGAGTGGTGGACCCCTTCAATGTGGGGCTGATGGGGGATGGTCCCCAGTGAACACATTTCAGCCTTGTGTCCCCTCCAGGCCCACCTTCCTGAACTATACCAGCCTCCTAGCACCACTCTGGCTCAGATGGTGCCAGCAGAGAAGGTACTAGCCAACCACCTTATTGTCTCTGGGCCTTCACACCCACGGCTGCCATCAAGGCCGATGCATCAGGAACAATAGTGATTTATCAAGACCTGAGTACAGCCTTGGGCCACTTGCTCTCTTCTCCCCTCCCACGGTGTTTCCTGGATGGTGCCTCTGAGGATGTGAGATGTCTGTCATGCCTTTGTGGTTGACATCTGGTGAAGCCCTTTGTTTCACAGTGCGGTGGGGGGTGGGGGGGGAGGTAAGACCTGGAGCAGGAGCAGAGCAGGGCCATAACCCTGATCTGGCTGCCATCATGCTCCCTGAGGCAATGGGCAGGGGAAGGGAGGGGAGGAGGTTCTCTGGAGTGACGAGGAACTCAGTGGGATGGGGTGGCGGCCTAGGGAGAGCCTGCAATGCTGTGCTCTCCAGAAGGGACAAAGGATCACAGAGCTGAATCAGTGTCCACAGACTGCAGGAGACAGCAGAGGAACCTCAGCTAACAGGGCCAGTGCTGAGCAGAGGCCTGTAGGTGTCGCCCCACACCCGTGGCCTCAGGGAAGGCTTCCCAGAAGGGCATGCATGGGGCCACAGCGGGCAGATGGCAAACCGGTGGTCCAAGCAGAAGGAACAGCCCCAGCAAAATGGGGTCTGAGGCCTATGAGACTGGCCCTGAGGGCAGTCAGGGCAGATGACAGGGCACTGCCAGAGCAATGGCACAACCAGCAGCACTTCCCCACCTCAAACTTTGAGGTATTGCTTGAAAGTGAGTTTTTGCTGCTGTTTCTAAGGCTGATGCTGGTGGGGCAGTCACAAGGGTTAGAGGTTGGGACCAGCCTCCTGGTGGGCAGTAGAGCCTATTCTTTGAAGGAAGCAGAGCTGGCCAGGGGGTGACTGGGACGGGGAGCCAAGGGGGCAGATGTGGCTAGAGGCTGGCTTGCACCAGCAGCCTTCTGCAATGTGCCTTGCCAATTATTAGCTCCAGGGGACTTGGAGACATGTAGGTAAGGCCAGGAATATAGGTGGAGACATAGATGCCCCTTTTGTGCTTGGCAAGGTGGGCAGCTCTCCTGGCTCTTGTGCTCCCTCCAGCACCCCCTTACCTGCCTCCTTCCCCTACCCTCTGTTCATGTGAGGCAGGAGGCAAAAGCCCAAAGGGAGGAACAGGGGGACATGGGGGCAAGTGTGCACCACACCCAGGGAGGCAGCTGGCCTGGCAGTGGCACATGCAAGGACCAGGGGCAGCAACCTCATCTGTGAAACAGGGAGTTGGACTAGATGCTGTGGAGACTTGTACCCTGCTCCCTGTGTGTATGGAGCAGGCCAGGAGGGCAGAGGCCACAGGAGATGGGCAGAGGAGGAGGTTGTGCGGATCCAGAGGTAGACTGTGTGAAACTTAGGCTCAGGCCTTGAAAGGCTGGGGCTTGGGGTCACTTGGAGCCCTGTAGGTGTGACAAAGGCTGGGGCCCAGTTATGCGGCAGGTGCTCAAATCCAAGGCTCAGAGTGGGAGCTGACTATAGCTGGGACCATCAATACCGCCCCCACCTCCAGCTCAGGGACAGATGTGACTCGGTGTCCCTCTCACTGAGGACAGAGGACAGAATGAGACTGAGGTGTACCAGAGCAAGGCCTCTGCTGGGACGCAGTCAGCTGGGGATGTCTTGCCTTAGAGACCTTTCCAGATCCCGCTCTTCTAGGGGCCCTTCAGCTTTGATTCCTCCTCATCCTATACATCACCTCCCCACTTCTGGAAGTAAATCTTACTGTCCAAAGCTGGGCCAGGAAGGCGAGCTGGCCAGGGGCTGGGGAGAGACCCCTGAGAACCAAGGGAGGCAGAAGAGCCCTCTGGCATCTTGTAGCAAGCCTGCCAGAGTGGGCAGCCTAAGTCAGTGGCCCCAAGGAACAGACTGTCAAGGCAGCTATGATGGAAGGCGGGGAGGGACAGAGGGTGTGGCTCCACCTGCAGAGTGCCACACTGAGACTGGGCTTGGTAGCCCTGAGGCCTGGGTTGTTCTGAAGTTGCCTAGGACTTGTCCTCGGCTTCACACCTGGGCTGGGCACCTGGAGCTTTCTGCCCTGTCTGGTGGGTATTCACAGAGGCTGCACTGAAGCCCCCCTAGCAGTCATCCCAAGGAAGGAGCTGGTGCCCACCCCAAGCCCCAGACCTCTCAAGCAGCCCCTGCCCACACACATGGGGCACAGGCTTGGCACAGGCAACACCTCCTTTCCCTAGAGGCCCTCAGCTTCCAATAGCAAATTTATTTCAATTCCATGGAATTTAAAAAATCATGTTCCATCTAGATAGACGCTAATGAAGGGCACAGAGTCTCAAATGACTTGAGGCCACCTTTCTTGAGCCCCAAGAATGGGGTGCATGTGGTGACAGGCACTGCCCTCTCTGTGTAAGCTGTCTTAAGGTGTGACTTCTCCCCAAGGGCAGACAATGCCGGAGTGGAGACAACCTTTATGTAGCCAGGACCCAGATGCTGGCACCTGCTGGGTGATGAATTCCCAGTGCTAGTGGCTGGGCTTCCCAGAAATGGAGGGCTACACAGCTCAGGGCAGTGAGGGATCCCAGCCCACCTGTCTCAGCCAAGGTAAGGCCCTGCAGTCCAGGTACAGATACTGAAATTGCCCACTGTCCTATCACACCTCAGGCCAAGGAAGCCCCTTAACTTGGACAGAGGGACCCAGGGCCAGGACCATCGCTGGCCTCCCAGGGTGGACTGGCCATCTGAAATCTTTCCAGAGTCCTTGTACTGCAGAATATGAATGGTACCAAGGGAAACCCCAGTCCTAGTGTTGTCTCAGTTACTGTTGTGGTGGGAGCTTGGGAGCTGGAGGGGAACTCAGGCATAAAGCTGGGGGCAGGCACAGCAGTATAACCAAGAACTCTGTGCCCCTGCCCCCCAGCAACACACCCGACAGGTTTCCTAACAAAGTGATTTTCCAGGCCCCAAAGCCGGAAAAGCAGCCCAGCAGTGACCCTGGGTGGGAGGGCTTTCCTCCTTATGGCTACCCTTTGCCCATCTAGAAGAGGGAGAAGGTGGGGCAGAGAAAGGTCCAGGCCCCATGACCTCTGACCCCCAGCCCCAGATTCTGACCCCTCTTCCACGCCAGCCCCACCTCACAGCACCCCACGTTGTGGCCCTTGGAATAAACAGACGCAACTCTGGGAACCCGTCCAGGGAAGGCAAAGACGCCTAGACAACTCTCACCGGGAGGCTTGGATTCGCGGGTAGACTCCTCAGACTCACTGCCAATCTCTCCTCACCCCAACACTGACTGCCCCAGAACTGAGAAAGGTCGGAGCTTCTGCTAGTGCATAGGAGGGAAACTCCAGACAAAAGGGCTCCAGCACAGCAGGTTCCCAGGAGCCACCTCGTCCTCACCCCTCCAGCCTCGTTTGCCTGTGTCCGAGCCCCGCACCGAGGCCTGGGCAAACCAAAGAAACAGAGGCAGCTGTGGTCTCTAAACCGTTTATTTCTCCCGACCGGGAGTGGGGGCTGGGGCGGCCAAGCACCGAACGCTGGGGACCGCAGGACTTGGGTCCTGCCCAGTGCAGGAGAGGCGGTGCTGGCCTCAGGCGAAGGTGGCGTTGTTCCAGCCCACGTTGGCCGCGTTCATGTCGAAGAAGTTAATGTAGACCCTGCGAGGGGTGGGAGAGAGCAGGGCTTAACCGACTGCACCGCCCCCCCGTGCCACCGCGCCCGCCTCCGCGACCCGCGCACCTGTCCGGACTGATGCGCAGGCGCTCGGCCAGCAGGCCGCACAGCAGCTTGCTGTAGGTACGGTTCTGCGTGCCGCCAATCTTGCCGATGCTGTGCAGGCTGCAGAGAGCGCACGGCTCCGTGGAGCCGCCAAAGGCCATGAGCTGGTCCGTGACCACGTGCACCGCGATGTACTGTAGGGGGAGGGACACAGTGAGCTCGCCCCAGGGACATCTGTGGGCCCGGGCGTCCACTTCGAGTCCAAGCCACGGCCCCCTACACCCCCGTCGCACCCCGAGCCTCTTCCTGGAGTCACCTCCCCAGCTCTCAGCCCAGAACGACCCCGCCTGGCTGACGGGTACCCCCTCTTCCTGTCCCTTCTCCCGGCAAACCTGAGGCGGCTTGCCCGTGGCCTGCGCCAGCTGCTGGGTGAGCTCGGAGAGGAACCCGTCCGGCACCGAGGCGCGGGGAACGTTGGTGTTCACGACGAACATCGGCATGATGCCAGAGGGACAGGGGAACCCGGGCAGACGCACAGACTAACACGCGCCGGTACTGCAACCGGGGAACCTGAGCTACGTGACTACGGCCTGACCCCGCCTCTCAGTACGCCACTGCCGGCAGCAGGCTCCGCCCCGAGTGGTGACGCCACCGCCTGCCGCGGCTCCGCCCCTCAGGGTTGGACCAGAGCTTGTGGGCTGGGTTCTGCCAGCGCACGCTCTCCAAGTGGTTCTCCACTGGGCGGGCGGAAGTCTTCCTGTCCTCTCCATGCCTGGTTTCTTTGTCAGTCCTTTCACTGATAGACACGAAGGCTCTATCAGTGCCAGGAATAGCGATGCTGCTGTTAACCCAGTAGATGGCCGCCGCGGTCCAGATCTCACGGCCCACTAGGTGGAGCACAGGTCTTGCCACCACACGCACTGAGCCCGTGTCCCGAATCTTTGGGGCACATATCCACAAGGGCTACAGTCCCGCCGTGTGGGATTATGTGTGCGGGAGGTGGGGAAGAGTAGTATTGTTGGGGGGCGCGGCCTTCCCTGCACCTCTCTGTGCTGCTGTTCGAGGTGGGTGAGGATGCTGGGAGGCGCCCAGGGAAGGGGTTAGGAGCCCCAGGTGAGGCCTCACTGACTCAATGAGACAAAGATGCTCAGCTCCGCCTGGGCCCTGGACAACTTCAGCTCCTCAAGGAAGCCCCACCTCAGGCAGGTCCACCACGGATGCCCTCCCATAGAGCCCCTGGTGGATTATGTCTCTTCCACTAATTGTAAACTCCGGCAGCATCTAGCAGGTGCCAAACACAAGGAGACGTTGACTAAATATTGCAAAATTAACGAAGACAGCCATGGCACAACAGGAGGAAGGCAGGGCGACAACTGGGAGACAGGGGCATGAGCCGCAGACTCTGCTCCCCACTCTGAGAAGGTCTCTAAGTCAGAGTGCCGCACTGAGAAGCCGATCTCTCTCAGGACCTGAGGGGACACTTTGAATGAGCCCAAATCCTCAGAGATCTCTCGGAAGGTCCTGTCCTAGATCTCTGGTAGATGCAATACACCTATCGGTGTTAGTCCCCAGAACTGGGCCTCAGGCTGCTTTCCTCCTCACTGTCACACCCCAGGTCTAACCTGTGCCCAGGGCATCATTGTTACTGAGTCAGTGATAGAACTCCATGCCAACCTCCAGCCAGGGCCACTCCCTGAGTCCCAACTGCAGATGGGAACAGACCCGGCACCCCCTGTTCCATATGGCCAAACCCGGGTGCATTACAGGTGGTCCTACACCTGATTGCCTGCTAGTGAAATGTGCCTTCCTCCGCTGTGCCCTTATCCTCGTTCCTCTCCATTCCACTCTACTGCCTGGTCTATGTTAGCTGGCATTGGCCTTTGGCCTGGCCCACTGTGATTCCCCTGTGATGAACTGCTTCTCCAAGAGGGAGGAGACTACTTCCCTGTCTCCCAGCAGCACCTTTGGCCCCTGACTTGCTTTGCCCAGTGAAAGGTGAGTAGAGTGGTAGGAGTGACTCCAGGCAGAAGATTGAAAAGTCAGTGCCTGGTTGGCATATGGCCTGTGACAGTGGATGTGGGTGACAAGACAGAGCTCAGCAACAGGCACCTGGCTGCTCCTGAGGGGAGGTGAGCCACTGCATTGCAGGTTGTCACCCTAGCAGAGGGTGCCTTCCCTGGCCAGGACAGCCTCTGAACCACTTCTCTGCTCATGCCTTCTCCAACTGTTCCGGTGGCACTCGGCCCAGTGTTCCTAGATAGGCACCTGAGGAGGTGATAGGATTTCCAGTTCCACCTTTTACTAGCTTGGATACTCAGCTAATCTCTCTGAGCCTCAGTTTCCCCACCTGTAACTTGGGTGTTACAGAGAGGTGTTATGAGCACCAAGTGACCTAAATGTCAGTAACTATCCCCTCTGCTATTAGAGATAGTACTGTCCCAGAGCCCTGGGCCTCGCCATTCCTGACCCCTGCTCTCCTTGGTTCCCTAAGTTATGACACTCTTATCCTTCAGTTCCATGCTCCTGGCTTCTTGCTTGGTCATTGGTTCTGAAATATTCCAGCTCATCCTCCAGACCTGGACTTGGCCTCAGATCCTTAGGAAAGCCCCCTTGGCTTGGGCAGGTCCCGCGTGTGCCCTGGCATGTCCTTTGAGGCTGTCTTCACATTTCTGTTTGTGAGTTAAGGCTTTGCTTCTAGGCAGTCAGCTCCATGAGGGTGGAGATAGACTCTTTTTCACCATTGCTGTGTGCCTGCCTCCTGCCCTGTGGCCTCAGTGGCAGGTGGGTGACCCCCGTGGTCTGTGGTGTCAACACTCTCCTCCCTGGGACCTGTGAATATGTTACATTACATGGTAAAAGGCATGGTGCAGATACACAACGGGTTATGGACCTCAAAATAGAGAGATTACTGTGGGTTGTCTGGGTAGGCCCAGTCTAATCACGTGAGCTCTTAAAAGCAGAGAATTTTCTCCAGCTACTCAGAGAGATTTGAAGCAAGAGAAAGAGTTGACGTCGAGTACTGGCTTTGAAGATGAAGGGGACCAGAAACTTCATTGTACAACCACAAGGAACTGAATTCTGCTGATGACCTGAATGAACTTGGAAGTGAATTCTTCCTAGTTGACCTTCAGACACTTTGTTATTGGCTGTGTGCATCCTTAAACAGAAAACCCGACTCTGTCACACTGAGCACCCAACCCTCAGAAACCGTGAGATAATAAAAGTGTGTTCTTCTAAGGGGCTGATTTGTGGTGGGTTGTTATAAAGGCAGTAGCAAAGTAATACACCTGGCGTTTAGAGGGGCACAGTAATGACCCGCTGGCGGCAGACAGATGCACTGGAGGTCTTTGGCAGGTGTGGCAGGTGGAGTGCTCCTCCCGGACAGCAGCATCCCAGTGTGTCCCTGGCACCCAGGCATGGCCACCTCCTGTCCTGCCCCAGAGGCCCCCCACCCCAAGAGGCCAAATGGACTCTGGGCTTTCTTCCAGCACCTTCTCTCTGTCCACAAGGCCAGTCAGCAGCACCTCCATGAGGCCTTCCCAGCACCTCCAGCTGGAGACACCATCCATTTCTCGGCTCCCTCAGCCCTGGCCCTCTAAGGAAGCATTTTCATGCTCTGCCTCATAAGACAGCAGTGTCCGTGTGCACGTGTGCATCTGTATGCACGTGTGTGTGATGCATGTCTGTGCACGCATGAGCCTCTGAGGCCGAGAAGGTAAAGAGTCAGGATCTGCCTGGAACTGTGCACCAGGATGAGAGCCTGGGTGTCCCCTCAGAGTCCTTGTCTCTCTCTGGGTGCCTGGTCCTCCCTAATCTTCAACGGTTCCTGCTGCTTGCAGAATGAAGCCAGTGCAGAGCATGGCCCTCCTCCTGGTGCCACCACCCCTTGGCTTGTCCTGGCCCACCCTCGGAGAGCGCCGGCCCAAGCCTCAGCTCCACCACTCTTCCCCAGGGTCACCCTGGACCCCTTGGGTGGCCTCTGGGCCTCCTCAACAAAACAGAGACCAGCACACATAGACAAGGCACACCCACAGTCTGAACTGTGAGTGTCACTGTGCCATGGATCTCAGCATCTGCCAGTCCCTGGAGGTAGCATGCATGGTGATCAAGATCAGAGTTCAAACTGTGGACAAGCCACTGGATTTTACTCAGTCTCTCACCTGTAAAGCAGAGTGGTAAAAGTTCTCATTCTCTGGGGTTCTAGCCAGGATGAAAGGAGCTTAGTCTTATAATGCACTCAGAAGTCCTGAGACCTAGAAAACCCTCCATACATGTTAGCTCTGAACATAGCTGACATCATGAGACTATTTAACTTTTGCAAGGTGAGGGTCACTGCCATCCTCTTGACCCTTGGTGCAGCCCAAGGACACAGACTGGGGTAGAAGCCTGAGAATGCGGTGGTTCTAAGTGGATATGTGGGAAATGAAGGAGTCAATGGGCGATGCAGCTGAGGCACAGAGACAGTGACCTGTGTCCCAACAAGAGGGAACAAAAGCCAGGAGAAGAGGAAAGGGAATGGTAGAGATAGACGGGGGCCCTGTGGATGTTTGGCAATCCCAGGCCCTCATGAGCGCTACTGGAGGCCAGCAGCCAGGCAGGTACTT
This sequence comes from Galagoides demidoff, assembly GCA_963574575.1. Taxonomy (NCBI): domain Eukaryota; kingdom Metazoa; phylum Chordata; class Mammalia; order Primates; family Galagidae; genus Galagoides; species Galagoides demidoff. The sequence goes on from CAUYQV010177743.1 coordinate 20,795, forward strand.
GGCCCGGCCAGATGCACTGGGTCCTGGCTCCTGGCTCTGGGAAGCTGGGACAAGTAAGAGAGGGAGGGGAGCTCTGGGAGGTGGGGAGAGGCCAGGCTGGGTCTGGGTTCTGGGCAGGTGAGCTCAGCTTTAAAGCATGGTCTCAGCTCCTCAGTGCCCCTTGGGGACACCCTCTAGGAACATAAAGTGTGTGTTCAGGCTCACACCCAGACACACGGACACATGAGAGACAAGTCAGCCACTAGCCTGTCCCCACCCCTCTCAGCACTGTCTCTCCTACCTTCCAGGTTCTGTCCTGAGTCCCTGTCCCCTCTTCATCACCAAGGGGCTGTCTGGGCAGTAAGGAGGTAAAAGGCCCACTCCCCACTCTCAGAGGGAAGCAAGCCTGCAGAGCCAGTTCTGGCTGGGTGGATGGTGAGTGTACCACGGCCTGAGGGCAGGACCCAGGCTCACAGCCAGGGACCAAGCTGTGTCAGATCCTGCCTGTGTACGGTGGGGCCCCAGGGGCATCTGCCAACGGACTGCTTTCTCACAAATCTTCACTAGAGGCCTGCAGTCATGGTGGCCAGGGAAGCCATCTGGAGCCCAAGTGTCAGCTGGGCAGGCTGGTCAGCAGAGGCAGAAATCGGGACAGAGAGAAGCAGGGTGGCCACACAGAAGGCTGCCAGGAATGCTGCCACAGGCCTTCCTGAAGAGCCTCTGTTCCCATGCTTCAGTGCTGTGCCTCTGAAGGGCTTAGGCTTTAAAGCACGTTTTGCTGAGCCTATCCTTGGGAAGCCAGCTCTGGGTCACCTTCTCCCAGAGACCTCCTTCTCCTCAGGGACCCCTCTACCCTACCACTTAACACGGACTGTGTCCTAATAAAAGCCAGTCAAATTCTTTATATAACAATGGAACAATGGTCAGTTGATTTTGTGACTTAGGTATCAAAGTAATTTTATGGAGAAAAGATGGCCTTTTCAACAAATGGTTGAAATCCATTTAAAAACAAAAAAAAGTGGCTAGCACACTGATTCATGTCTGTAATGCTAGCACTTTCAGAGGTTGAGATATGAGAATCATTTAAGGCCACGAATTTGGGACCATCCAGAGAAAGAGAGAGACCCCCCATCTCTACAAAAGAAAAAAAAAGAAAGAAAGAAAGGAATGGGAAGGGGAAAGAAAGAAAAAGAAAAAATATCTGGGCATGGTGGTTTGTGCGTGTAGTGAGGGCTATTTGGGAAGCTGATACAGGAAGATCACTTGAGCCCAGGAGTTTAAGGTTGCTGTGGGCTGTGATAATGCCACTGCATGCTTGCCCAGGCAACAGAGCAAGACCTTATCTCAATAATAATAATAATAGGCCAGGTACAGTGGCTCACACCTGTAATCCTAACACTCTAGGAGGCCGAGGTGGGTATCCACCTGAGCTGACCATCTGAGACCAGCCTGAGCCAGAGCGAGACCTTGTCTCTAAAAATAACTGGGCGCTGTGGTGGTCGCATGTTGTCCCAGTTACTTGGGAGGCTGAGGCAAGAGAATCACTTAAGCCCAAGAATTTGACGTTGCTGTGAGCTGTGATACCACAGTACTCTACCAAGGGCAACAGCTTGAGACTCTGTCTCAAAAAAAAAAAAGGAATAATAATAACCGAATAAAAATAGTGGACAAAATATTTAAGATACTTCACAAAATAAAACATATCAATGGCCATAATAAGCACATGAAAAGATGCTCAACATTATAAGGCATCATGGAAATTGCATAACTGAAGCACAGGGAGACACTACTACACACTCACTAGTGTGGCTACATTGAAAAGACTGACAATAGCAAGTGTTGGTCAGGATGTGGAGTAACTGGAACTCTCACACGTGGTCTGTAGGAATGTAAGATAGTACAATCACTTTGGAAAACAAATCCATGCACAGTTAAATATACATTGATTATTAAACCCAGCAATTCATTTACCCCACATGGTATAGATCAAATGTGTTGTCCCCAAATTCATATGTTGAGACCTAAAACCCAATATGGTGGTATTTGAAGATAGGGCCTTTGGTAAGTGACTAGGTCATGTGGGCAGAGCCTTCAGGAATGGTCTGAGTGCCCTTAGAAGAGACCCCAGAAGGCTCCCTCACCCACGTGAGGATAAAGTAACAAGATGACTGTCTATGAATCAGGAAGCAAGCCCTCAGGAGACTGACCTACCAGCACCTTGATCTTGGACTTGCCAACCTCAGGCACTGTAAGAAATACATCTGTGTTTATAGGCCATCCACTCTATGGTGCTTTTTTCTTTTTAAAGACACAGTCTTGGCTCGGCGCACGTGGCTCAATCGGCTAAGGCGCCAGCCATGTACACCTAAGGTGGTGGGTTTGAATCCCCAG
>CAUYQV010177751.1:0-25166 GCA_963574575.1 Galagoides demidoff
TCAAGCGAGTCTCCTGCCTCCGCCTCCCAAGTAGCTGGGACCACAGGCGCCCGCCACAACGCCCAGCCATTTTTTGGTTGCAGCCATCGTTGTTGTTTGGCGGGCCTGGGCTGGGGATTTGAACCCGCCACCTTAGGTGTATGTGGCTGGCGCCTTAGCCAATTGAGCCACAGGTACCGAGCCAATTAGGTAAATTTTTATGACACTTACTTGATGTATGGTTGTCATTCAGAAAGTTTCTTCCCAGTGACATTCTTCCTTTTCTTTCTCTGAGGTGCTCCACCATCTCCCTACTCTCTGCTTTTTCCCTTCCAATATTCTCTCTCCTCTCTTCTCTCCTTATAAAATAAATTTAGACTTTTATATCCTAAAAATATAAAAATGTAAAAGTTTATTACACTATCTCTTTACAAAGTCTTAGGCAATTTAGCCGTGTCTCATACTGTATGGGGAAACAGATAACAAATACACATATATTTTTCGATGAGTTTTTATTTTTTAAAAGATGAAACAATTTGGCAATTGTGAATATTTTCTAAGTTGAAAAATATCCACTCAAATTCATTATACACATTTTATATAATGTCTAAGTATTCCAGATAGTCCCTTGTACCCTAATTTTACCTGGAACATCTAATAGAAGTCAAGAAAGAATGATTTCCCCTTAGCTTCCTATAAAACTGAAAGAAGAAACATTTCTGGGCCAAGATGCTGTAGTGTATTCTCTTGATTTCCAGAGAGAATTGTTTTGTTATTATATCTCTACTGTGGCTCATATAGCTTGTGTCATTAGATGAAGTGATTAGAATAGGGAAGATTGGGTTAGTCCATTTAAACTACAATAAATGCTGGAAATGCCTTGAAAGGTAAATAGAAAGGGACTTGGGACAGAGGAGGCCTTTTATCCTAAGAGATTTCTCTTTTTTCTTTCTGATTCTTTCTCACATTGACGATGGATTCATAGAAAACCAGCATTAGGGTCTGGGCATAAAGGAAAGAGAAAAACAAACACCAGCCTTTTTAGTTTTCCGGCCTTTCCTCCTTCCCCAAGCCCGGCAGGGTCCCTGTGTTCCAGCCCAGATTTAGTTACCCGGGCACAAGCAGGTGTTTTGGTGTTTTTTTTCCAGACCAAGGTTTGGGTAGATGAACAGATTGGAATTAAGATTCCTCGGCCCGACAAAGCATCCTGGCAGGACAGTTACATTTCCCTTTACTCCACACCCCCTTCCCAACCACCTATATTTCACTCCTGCGTTTCATTGAAAGTGCCCTTTGACATCTTAGCATGTTTCAGTGGTAAGCCAGGCTGACTCTTGGCAGTTTCTGATACTGTAATCCATTCCTTTTTTCTCCAAATTTCCCTTCATAATTCCAGTTTGTCGCGCACTTCTGCTTTGTACCCCACCTCACTGACTGCCCCTTCTCCACCTTTCTTGTTGCTCTTACTGTTTGTCTAATCGAGTCTGTGACTCTGGAGCTCAATTCTTTTCTTCCCTCTTGTCTTTCCTCTCTTTCTCCCCCTCTTCTTCCTCTCTCTGGTTTCCCTTTTCTTTCCTTCCTTCTCTCTTTTCTTTCTCCCTCAATTCTTCTTTTCCTTATTCTGTTTCTAGGTGCTGATCCCATCCTAGCTACTAAATTTCAGCTTCATAATGTCCCTTTATGATTTTTTTAACTTTATATTTGGAATATACCTTCCCAATCCTTCTTTTGACAATATTTAATGTTTTGTTTTTACCTTAATCAAAAGTGCACAGATGCTATCTTATTGAATATTCCTTTTCTCACTCATCTGTGAGTATTAATTGACGAGATTAAATCTTATTGACTTCTCTTCCAAGTACAGCTCTATGTGTACTCAATTCTACTGCATTGGGGTGTTTTGTTTTTCAGCTTTTCCACTTAGTGAGTTTTAATTTTGTATTCTTTTCTAATTTCCATTGAACACATGAATTTCTGTCCTTCTAATTTAACGTTATGCCCACTATTACTCCCCTTAACATAAGCAGCAGTTATTTTTATTTATAGCTACTCATCTCATAAATGACTGCCATTTCTCCCCTTCCAAGGAAAGTAACTTAAACATTCTCTTAGATTCATTTGTTTCTATTTATTTCCAGCCTTTTATTATGCCTATAGTGTGAAGGATTTTGATCGTATAATGTTAGTTTTCCTTTATTTCAATTTGTACTCTCCTCATGAGACTTCATCCATAGTATATGTGTGCATGGGTATATGTGTGTATGTGTGTGTGTTACAGTGTGTGTGCGTGTGTGTGTGTTACAGTCAGTGTGTGTGCATATGTATGTGTGTGTGTTGCAGTCTGTGTGTGTGTATGTGTGTGTGTTACAGTCAGTGTATGTGCGTGTGTATGTGTTTGTGTTACAGTCAGTGTATGTGTGTATGTATGCATGTGTGTGTGTGTTACAGTCAGTGTGTGCGTGCATGTGGGTATTACAGTCAGGGTTTGAGTGTATGTGTATTATAGTCATTGTGTGTTACAGTATGTGGGTGTATGTGTGTGTGTTACAGTTAGCATATATGTGTGTGTCTTACATTCAGTGTGTGTGCATGTGTATATGTGTGTGTTACAGTCTGCATGTGCGTGTGTATGTGTGTGTTACAGTCAGGGTGTGTGTGTGTGTATACATGTGTGTTACAGTCAATGTGTGTATATATGTGTGTGTTACAGTGTGCATGTGCGTGTGTATGTGTGTTACAGTCAGTGTGTGTGTGTGTGTATATTACAGTTGGTGTGTGTGTCTGTGTGTGTGTGCATGTGTGTGTGTCTTACAGTTAGTGTGTGTTAGAGCCAGCCTAGACAGTTACATTAGTTTGAGCTCTGGACATCAAACCTTCCTATTTCCAGGTGACTGAAATTTAAAGCACCCCTGATTGCATTTTTCACATTTCTTTTTACATCTATTTCGTCTTTATTTCTCAAGCTTTCTCCCCATATTCAGATTCAAATCAGTCCACCGGTCTTGTAGATAAATACTACTTCCCAGATACAGATGTTTTCTCGCTTTGGAAATCCTGACATTTATCATCGGTGCCCTGAAATGCCAGACTAGACTATTAATTAGTCTTCATGATTTAAGTCTTAAAGCTCTTATATGTCCTTCAGATTTCTTGCTGGATGATTTAATAAAACCACATTGGATAGTATAGCTCACAGTTTCAACAAATATTAGTAAATAAATTCTCCTTTAGAAAGACCTCTCTGCCTCGTATCCCACTCCACGCTTCTAGACTCATGCACTTTATCAGAATCTTTTCATCCCCAGTCTTTAAACGTGTCATATTCTTGTAAGTCTCTTTATTTGGCTTTATTTTCCCTTTGTCTTCTTTATCTAAATAATCCCAGCCCCTTCCACATCTAGGCTAACCAGCACTTTCTCTGTGAAACCTTCATAGTAGAGTATCCATCGCACAAATTGCTTGTGCTTTTCCCCCTTAATTCCTTGCCTTCTCCTTTTTTTTTTAGCCCCCATTCCAATGTGTTGTGCTTATCCACACTTTTGTTTCCTTAAGCTACATAATGAACATCTTTAGGACAGGAGTGATTCCTTAGTCATTTTCCTATGCAGGGTCGGTTTCAATGCTGGTGAAATTTCTTCAAAGAATTATCACATGATGCAATGTGTTATTGTTCTGAAAAATAATACCTGCTAAACCAAAGTGAAGTGTTTCTGCTGGTAATTGTTCTTGCAAAGTGCTATAGTGGAAAACGCAAATATTTTAAATTCAGGCAGGCTTCCACACGTTTGTATGTTTTATTCTGTTTAAATGGAAAATGAATTTAAATAAACCAGGTTTGTTCAATATATATTCACCCTGTATAATGGTCTCTGCTAAGGATTGTTAGAAATAAAAGAGATAAAACTCACAAAATTCTGTCCTGAGACCTTCTTCTGTAAGTCCTTAAAAATAAGGTATCTAGTGTGTATTAAATTCCCTGAGAAATTTTCCTTAGACAAAGATTATTAAGCAAATGATTTATACTCTACTTATTAAGCAAATGAAGGAATGCGTGTTTGGTCACATCATCTGGAGGAAAAAAAGGATGAGAAGAAAACAGAATTCAGTATACAGAGATTCTGAGCTAAAATGGGTTTCACTGAGGGCCTTGGCTGACCTCGAGGTGACCTCTCAGCCTGCCTCAGCCCTTCAGAGCTATCCCAGGCTAGAAACAGGGCTGGGACTGTGTGTATTTATGAGAGGTGTCTGCTGGCAGATTTTCGGGGATCCTTATAGGTCCAAGAGAAGACTGAACGTAGTGGAAGGTTAGAGGGACCACTATCGACTCTATCTGATTATGAGGCCATAATTCATACTCTTTATGTTTGCCCGCTGTTCTTATTCTATATCTTGCTGCCCTTCAGCTAGCACCTCTGCTGAGCCCAGGGCCATAACCCAAACCTTTATCCTTGAGGAATATAAGCCAATGGTTGTCATGCACTTCCGGTGTAACTGGGGATACTATTTGGTTGATGCTTCACTATTCCCTTCGAGCAAAACTATTGAATGAAGTGGAAATAGCCCCTGGGAAGTAGCCCTGCGTCCTCAGCCCCTGGAAAGCTGTCCCGCATCCTTGGCGCCTAGGAAACTGGCCCCCTGGAAGTGGCCGTGCGTCCTCAGTCCCCCGGGAAGCAGCCCTGCGCATTGCTTATTATGTTGGCCAGATGTGGGGAAGTCTCAGACATTTCCATTGGGATTTCTCCATCACTACAGCTCTGAATTCACAGTTGTAAGAATCAATGTAGAAATTTTGTCAGCTACCAACTGGGCCTGTGTCAAGTGTGCGTTAATGAATTTGAGATGTAACTACTGGTAAGGGAAACTGCCATTGACAAGGGGTCCCACCGTAGGCCGATCTGTGACCAGACTCCATTTAGTCACTGCCTTTCATATACCCATGATGGTAATTCAAGTTTTGGGGTATCACTGTGATTTTAAACCTGCATATAACCTTCCCTGAAATGTTTGGGTAGTCTCTTATCTCCAGTTTACACTTACTTAAACAAAATTTCAAAAAAAAAACTTTGTAGAAAGGCTTAATAATAGCATTTTCCCATGCTATAGTATTATAGGATCTTTCTTCCTAGGCCCCTAGAACCCATTTTTAGTCAATGGGTTCTGTATCCAAAATTGGCTCAGGTACAGAAACTGAGCAAAGGCTGGTGACTGGGGTAGTTGCACACACCTTCCTGATCATCCATCCTTGACATATTTAGTTGTACAGATTGAACAGTATGTTTATCAGCTGCTCATCAAGTTCAAGTGCTAAGAAGCCATGTGCCATTAACCATCTCATAACTCTTTCTTCTTTTTTTCAGTTTTTAGCCAGGGGACCGGGTTTGAACCTGCCACCTCTAGTATATGGTGCCATCGCCCTACTCCTGTGAGCCATAGGTGCCATCCAACCATCTCATAACTCTTAATAAGTCAAGTCCCCTTGGTCTTTATTCTCATTATGATAACTATCTGTCTGGCTCATGGCATTTAAATGCCACCTCCTGGCCATGACTGTTTTGGTGTTCTGCTACCATTGCCGTTAATGAGCCTCGTTCTATAACAGCCAGTCCAATAATTAGTCATGGCCCACAGTGGTGAGCTATCACTGAACTTATTAATGATGCTGGAGATAATACTGCCTGCACATTCTTAATTACTTTGGTGCTTGGCATCTGGCTGCCACTCCCAGTAATTGGGGAGGAGGGATGTTTCAGACTTACATGGCGTACCCACTCCAGGTCGCCTATTTGTTTAAGTCTTTGATCCTGTTTTATGTTATCCATCATAGGTCTAGAATTTATCCCTTATTTAGTATGGGTTATCAGTTTTTTGATGCTTTTAGAAGACATCCTCACTTTATGATTGCATTATCTCCTGAGGACCTGAACCGTGATATAACACTGCAAAATTGATCAGTGCTCCTCAGGTTAACCTTCTGTACCCTCCCACCCTCATTGTTTGCCTAGTAACTCATAATTTCACCTCCTCATTATTCTCCCAGCCATAGCTAGTAAGTGTTAACTAGACTCTTTACTCCTCTGAGGTCTGATGTCTGTACTCTCTAGTCCCACACACATGTGACCAATAGATGATGTTGTAACTTAACTTTGATTATTGATCTAATGGTCAAAAGGCAATGTGGAGGCCAAACCTAAGGGTGGAATCCTTTGTAGTATAAAGGAAAGGTCTCTCTGTTGTCTTAATGCAAAGAAGGGATCCCTTAACAGGCGTGTTTTAACTTTATCTGTGACCAAACTTATCTGTGTAAAATCTAAGGAACTATTGGTTTACAATATTTTCAGATGCAATGCCTCAGATGTTCTCATTCTAGGCCACAGAGTCCAATTCTCTCCTAGTCTGAGTTCCGTGTTATTATAGCTGACTTCTTAGGTTAAGAGTCTAATTTTCTTCATAGCTCTCTGCTACTCATGGTGGGGACCTTGATCTGGTCCTCAACATTATTTGTCACCTCCAAATATTGTGTTGAAATTTGATCCTCAGTGTGGAGGTGGAGCCTAGTGGGAGGTGTTTGGGTCATGAGGACAAATCTCTCATGAGTAGATTAATAGCCTGGGAAGGGAAAGAGGAACTAAGTTGAGTTCCTTCTCTCTTTGTTTCCTTCAGAGTTGATTGTTAAGAAGAGTCTGGCATGTCCCTTCTCTCTCTCTCTCTCCCCCCTCCTGCCAGGGGATCTCGACATACTCCAACTTTTTTTTGTTTTCCACTATGAGTAGGAACTGAGGCCTTTAGCGATGTCCAATCTTGATTCTTGAACATTTCTAGATGTCTGAATCATGAGCCAAATAAGCCATTTTGTTCTTTATAAGTTACCCACCTTTAGGTCTTCCTTGATAGCAACATTAAGTGCACTAAGAGAGTCCCTTATTCTACTCAGGTATCTAACGCATCCCATCACCCAGTTCGTTACCTTCCACCACCTTCTTGAGTGTGTACTATTTCACTACCACCGAAAGTTTGCAGAATTGCACTGTTTCCTCATGCAGTGGGCCGGCCAACTCCATCTATCACTGTCTGTGATGGCACCTTCATTGCCGTCAGAGAAGTGAGCAATTCACTGACACACTTGTAATGTCTTAGCTTTAGTCACCTTCCTAACTTTTACTAAACTAGGCAGTTTTTAGGCAAGGTAGGTCTGCCATTAATTCAATGGTGAGTTCAAGTGTATAAAGCATGTTTTCTTCCAGGTGATATCAAGAGGGAAAAGAATGCTCAATTTAGCTAATTGCTAGATTTTATGTAATATTTCATAACTTTTGGATTTGGAGCATGAAGTCAAGTTTGAAAGAACAATACAGGTATCCTTTTAATATTTTATATGAGTAGCTTTCAATATCTCTATAGGCTAACATCCAGGGTGTTCCTCTCATCTACAAACAGTGATCCTCTTAGGATAGAGAGAAGATTACAGGTGCTGTCACGAGGATATAAGATGGCATTGGCAAGCTATTATAATATATGTACATATATACACACACACACATATAAATGTATGACAATGTATGTGTTATGCATTAGAAACAGACTACTAGGTGGAAAGAGTATGGGATGTGGAAACACAAGCTTGAGATCTTCCTGAGCTGCTAAACAGCCCTGTGACATTGGCCATGTCCCTGGTTCATTGAACATGTTTCCTCATTCTTATTTGATGATAACACACTATAACAAAACTTATTATTTGTGTGCCCTTGTGTGTGCATTCCCATATGTCTGAAGTTTAAATGAAAATAAATTAGTAAATTTCCATAAATATATCCAGCATTAAACCTGGCCTATAGCAGTTACTCAAATGCCAGATGAATTTTAATGACTAGTGCTCAACCCCACCTAAAAAGACAAGAACATCTTGCCAGTAATTGCTTCTGTCTTCTACGATAACTGCTGCTGTTTGGCAACACAGTAGGGACTCCCAGCAGAAGAAACCTTGCTCTCATTGCATTTGCTCCAGAGAAATCAAGAAATAATTACCTTTATGTTTGGAGACGTGATTGATGGAGCAGCCTTCCCCATGGCTGTGGAGAGATAGACTGGGCCAGGGAGAATAACCCGGGTTTTATCCTTCCTTGATTACTCCTGCTGCAGATAATTTGAGTTCAGGGCGTGAAGTACTACAGCTGATTAAAGAGAAGACCTTGGGCACATCAACTCTCAAACATCTTGATTACAGACACTGGGGCTCCCATTCCGTGTTCATGAATACTGTGAAAATGTAGCCCCCTGCATTGCCAAGGCAGCTTTCTGAATTATATGAACCTTCGAGGAAGGAACGTTTGGGTAGCAATGTTCAGGAAAGAATCACGAGACAGCACATATTTCTTCCTAATATGTAGTGACGGTCAAAATGTCAATCATTCTAATTTATATTGATCAAAATGGAATTCTTTTAAGAGGATTATTTTGTTTAATGCTGTATGCATCTCTCAGGGACAACAGTGGCTACGTTACTACTCCCAATTATGAACTGAAAATGAACACAAAAATAACTTTCATCATATAATTTCTGGAACAAACGTAGATAAAAATCAAACTCCCACAGATTATTAACACTTTAATTATAAATCTCTTATTCATTTGCCTAGCTTCTTGTATTTAAAAAAATATATTGAAAAATAACCTAAACAATCTCTTAAGTTTTATAAACATTAGTCAGAAAGGGCAGGACGGTGGAGGGCTTTGAGCAGGGAGCCAGTGAGATTAGTAAATGCCGGTGAGGAATGAGGAGAAAAGGAGAGAAGTGTTGCAGTTTAGAGCACCTCGACTCAAACCTTAACCCACATCCACTAGCTGTCTGGAATTACACAAATTATTTTATCCCTGTGAATTTCAGTTTCCTGCTCAAATAGTTGCGATGACAAATGTGTGTATCCCTGAGAATATTGTAGAAGTTTGCACATGGTAGAAACGTACCACGCTATGTAGATTATGTTAAAGCACCAGGAAGGGTCCATCACTGTGATTGACGGTGTTACTGACAATGTAAATAATTTACCAAAGAGTGAATGAAATGTATAAAACACCTTTCACTGGGGTCCACAGTAGGTCTTCCATAATGGTGATAAATAAAAGTGGTTTTAAACACGTGATGTAGTCTCTTTAAATCTCAGCCTCCTAAACTGCTGAATATTGAATGTTGAGTATTAATTATATATGTATAATGTAAATTCTATGAGGAATATAGTTTACATATATATGATTCTGAGAGAGAGAAAAATGTCAACTGTGTTCTCCTTGGTTTTGCCTTGCCGCTAACATACCGTGAGTTTAGGATGCTGTATGTATAGTTTATTATGAAATGTTCAGACATGGGCTCTGTATGAAGTTTATGAAAAGGTGAATAAAAAGATTAACACACAGTATAAAAAGTTACACAGACACAGTTATTTTATAGAAGTATATAGTATACATTTGCATACCATTTCAGATAAATGCTAATATGTGTAAAATGCTAAATTTTAAAATATAATTAATATTTTAAATGTCATTTCTATAGTTAGCTGTATATGAATATGTTTATAAACTATGTATTTTTCATTTGCCTTCATATTTCATCTAATTGTGAAACATATAATCTGTTTATTACTGATCATTCTACCTTTTATGGAATAATTTGTGATTCAATAATATTTCTCATTTATTTCACTGGCTTGAGGCCCACTGCTCAAGATACCAGGAGTCCGCCTCTGCCTCTGAGTAGTTAACATCAAGATTCAGAATCAGGAAACATTACCTGAGGGAAACACGTCAGGGAGGCCAGAGCAAGAACAGCACTAGCTCTGCAGGGCTGAAATCTGAGCTTTGCTGCTGGTAGCCTGTTCCTTAGAAAAACAAGGAAAGAAAACAGGCAAAACAGTCATGAGAGGCAGAGAGCTGTAAGTAGGGATGAAAATTGCACTCTCAGAGAGCCTAATGGGCTTTCTGAGTGCCACATAGTAAAAATTTGGTAAGTTTTATGTATCATTGCTGTTATTATCATCAAGGTAGAAAGCATGCCTTCTACGGTGTGGCCTCAAAATGCCATTATGGCTCCTCCCCAGATTTTATGTTTGCTTGGTTCATAAATCTCACTTAAAAAGAAAGCTGTTTTATAGTTCAGAGCTGTACTTTGTGGAAAAGCAGTAGGTGCTCCTGGCTGCTAGTATGTCCCCAATGCTTAAAGGGAGTAATGGGGAAAATTGGGGACCTTTATGCCAATCCCATGAACACTCAAGGGACTAAGCAAAGACTAAAGGGAAGATACCTTGAGAACATAAACTCTGTGAGCAAATACTCGTGTTCATGTTTTTTACTAATGTGCCACCGGATCTCAGAAGGGGCCTTGCACAGGGCAAGTCCTTAACGAGTGGTTCTCTAATTGCCACTGCAAGATCCAGTAGAATAGTTAAGAAAGAAGAACGTGGTCAGGCATGGTGGCTCAGGCCCTAGTCCCAGCACTTGCGGGAGACCACGGCAGTGGATCACTTGAGGTCAGGAGTTTGAGAGTAGCTTGAGCAAGTACGAGACCTTGTCCCTACTAAAAGTGAAAAAACTATCCGGGCAGTGTGGTGGGCACCTCAATTAACTCAGGAGGCTGAGGCAGGAGGATTGCTTGAGCCCAAGAGACTAAGGTTGCTGTGAGCTATGATATGATGACACCAGGGTACTCTACCCAGGGTGACAGAGTGAGGCTCTGTCTCCAAAAGAGAGAGAGAGAGAGATTAAATGAGAGAGAGAGGACAGCACCTGTGACTCAAAGGAGTAGGGCACTGACCCTATATGCTGGAGGTGGCGGGTTCAAACCCAGCCCTAGCCAAAAATTGCAAAAAAAAAAAAAGAGAGAGAGAGGAAAAAAAAAGAAAGAACACTTTCCTTTACTTGCAATTTGTCATGTAAGCCTGTCAAAACCCTGTCACATAGGAACATGTAAAATAATTTAAAAGAAGAAAAGTAGGAATAGTAACCACATCTAGATTTGATCTTTTATCCTCACCTTTAATTTTAACCATACCACAGGTGTGATATGGCAGTTTCTACTCAAAGATGCTATGTGCACTTTTTGTTCCCCTTAGAAATTACCACTTGGCGGCACAGCTTTCTCGTTAATACTTAGTATGTTCGAGCTGTTTCGCATCCATATGTTGAGACTTGATATAAGCCACCCGAGGAAGACTTGCTGTCTGATTTATATCTCTCTATCTTGTGCTTATGTCTAAATTATGGATTGTATTACAATCAAATATTGAAACATCTCTAGATCTAATTTAAGTGAGAGCAACATTCTAGCCGCTATACTATTGATTATGCCTGCAACACCAGAAATATTTCACTTACCACAATAAAATTAATGGTTTTCAACACGTTAGTAACCTAAACTTAATTTAAAAAAATTTCTTTTTGTATTTTAATTTCTTTATTAATTTAATTTCTAATAAAATAGTTAGATTTTTACATCTAGCATGTTGGTTTGGGGTTATCAGATGTGAGGCAGGGTGATATCTTCTAATATTTTATATCTTCTGTTTTATTGGTGGCCACTTTGTCGATTCATTAATCTGAATTAACTGCTGATTTGAGCAAGTGTTTCATCAGTGACTTCTTTCTCACCTCTAGCAGAGTTTTTAATTAGAATAACCTTTCAGAACATTTTTAGTTTAATAACTGCAAGACTATTAATATATTCACTCCACATAAAAACACTTGTCGATAGATTCCACAGGATGATTTAATATGCCACACACACCCTTCATCCTTCACACGGATACGGATGCAATACAGTCAGACCCACCCCTTTGTTACTTCCGAAGAGCCAACTTTGTCCTTTCCAAAAAATAGCTCTTTCTGATCTTAATTTTCAAAAGGAAAATTTATTCTTGAGACACCTTCCTCCTTCACTTTTCTTTCATTTATCTTTAAAATTTCTCCTCTGTTACAGTTTCAAAATGTCATTTACTCACGATTCAGCTCTGACCTTAAAGTGTCATTAGTTACACCCATTAAATATTCTTTTACATTTAGTTTCCAGAGTGACTTTTTTCTTGTAATTGCTCATCCAACTAGCATTTAATATTGTTACTCATTTCAAACAAAATTGTTTTAAAGAACTGTCTATATATGTTTTGTTTTTACTTGTCATTTTAGCCATTTTTAGGTCTACAACTCAGGGCATTTTACATTTCACAGTGTTGTACAGCTAGCATGACTATTGCAAAACTTTCTATCACCTCACACAAAAACTCTGTACTTATTAAGCAATAACTTCTATTTCCACTCTGCCAGCCCATGGGAACGTCTCATGAATTTGTCTATTCTAAATATTTCATGTAAATGGAATGTTACGATGTTCACTGTTTTGTGTTGGTCCATTCATTTAGCTTTCCGGTGAGGGTCTAGCCCTAGTTTTGTGGGCCAGGATTGCAATGAGAGTTTAATTTTCAGAGACTTTGCCGAGTTATTTCAGTCTCCTTGGTTCATCTGGTGCTGCTGAGGCTCCAACTGGTCTTTGTTGGCTCTGCCTGCAGCAGTGGAAGGGATTTCCTCATCAAGGGAGAGGTGTATTTGGCACTACTGGTGCCACTTAGCTGGTGAGCCATCCTGCTGTCTTTAGTGCTATAGTTTAAATGTTTGTCTCCTTCAAAACTGAAGATGAAATGTAATTGCTTCTGAAATTTAACAGTGCCAAGAGGTAGGACTCTGAGAAATAATTAGGCCATGATGACTTTACCCTCAAGGGTGGGATTCATCCTTTTTGTACAGGAGAGTTCAGCCTGCTTGCCTCTCTGCCCTCTGCCATCTGCCATGTGATGATACAGCTGGTGTATCTCAAAAACCACACTCTTCTTCTTTCCAATTCCTTTTCTAGTTTCTTCTAAATTGGTGTCTTACCATTCCTTTCTAAGGTATGGTTTTTAGACATTGCTATGAACGCATAGAAATATTTATACAAATCAGTATCTGATTGAAAATGCTCTAGATACCTTTTCTACTACTTTTTTTTAACCCTTTTACAATGTTTCTTTCTGTTCTTTAATAATATTAGGGGAAAGTTGTGGGTACTTAACTAAAGGATTTCTGTTTCCGCAAAACCCTATTATTTTTGTTCTTATAAATGGCCCCCAAATCTGACTTTAATATCTCACTTTTCTATTAGCTAATGCCCTTTATTAAAACATGATTATCTCCTTGGTTCTATCCCAAGTCAAGGTGGAGGGAATAGTTGACAGGAAAATGAAGAGATCATAGTTATTTAACTTCCATGAGAATTTAAAGCAAATATTTCTAAACAAGCAACTTTAACTTAGGGAATCCTTTGTTATTATGCTAGAATTTTGTAAATTTCGATGATAAAACATTTAATACCCAATTAACTGTAAAGAAACAAAATATAGTCACTCTATATCAAAAAGATCATCGTTTCTGTTTTAGATTTTTATTACATAGCAACACCTTCTTTCCTCCATAACAAATCTATTACTCTTGTCTTAACTATATTTCAGGCTTTTAATATGTATTAAGTTCCCACAGGGTACTACTTAGAGACTATATCTGTGGACACTCTATGTGTCGGCATTTGAGCGAAAGTAGAAAGAATCCATCTAGAAATAAAAATGTGCATGAAACTTGACAAGAGGAATTGGCTCTTGCTGCAAAGATATAACTATACCTTATCTATCCTATCATTCAAAGAGGTTTCAGAATGAAGGATCATTTCAAAAAAATGCCACCATATTTTGTCTTTTCCAAAGAAGGTTCGTGATAACCTACAAGTGGATCATTGAACAAAGAAGTACCAAACTTCAAATAATTCCTCAAAGGTTCTTCAAACTGCAAACATGGAACATTTTCATGGCTTTTCAAAATGACTCATGATAGCCTTAGCTGTGCAGATGCTTTTTACTTTGATCAAATCCCACTTATTTATTTTGGTGTTGCTGCAATTGCCAGGGGATCATCCTCATAAAATCTTTCCCCAGGCTAATATTTTCAAGCATTTTCCTCACACTCTTTTCTAGAATTTTTATTGTTTTGTGTCTTAAATTTAAATCTTTTATCTAGCGAGGATCAATTTTTGTCAACGGTGAGAGATGTAAGTCCAGTTTCAATCTTCTACATGTGGCTAACCACAAACAAATCAAATAGACAACCTGTGGAACGGGAGAAGATTTTTGCATGTTACGAATCTGACAAAGGCCTGATAACTAGACTCTGCAGAGAACTAAAAGTTAATCAACCAGAGACGAGCAAACAAGCCCATTTCTATGTGGGCAAGGGACTTGAACAGAAACTTCTCTGAAGATGACAGACAAATGGTCAACAAACACATGAAGAAAAGCTCATCATCTTTAATCATCAGAGAAATGCAAATCAAAACCACTCTGAGATATCATCTACCTCTTTTAACATTAACCCACATCATAAAGTCCCCAAACTGCAGATGCTGGCATGGATGAGGACAGAGGGGAACACTTCTACACTGCTGGTGGGATCGCAAACTAATATAACCTTTATGGGAAGAAGTATGGAGAATTCTCAAAGAATGAAAAGTCAACCTTCCACTTGATCCCACAATCCCATTATGAGGTGTCTACTCAGAAGAATAAAAATCATTTTACTACAAAGACAATTGCTTCAGAATGTTTACTGTGGCTCAATTCATAATTGCCGAGTCTTGGAAGCAACCCAAATGCCCATCAACACATGACTGGATTAACAAGCTGTGGTATATATACACCATGGAGTACTATTCAGTCATAAGAAAAGATGGAGACTTTACATCTTTTATGTTTGCTTGAATGAATTTGGAGAACATTATCCTATGTCAAGTATCTCAGGAATGGAAAGAAATATATCTAATGGACTGAACACTAGTATGAAACCAATATGTAAACAATTACACACTCTTACAAATGATAAAATAGAAATCCAGCAAGAGGGTGAGTGAGGAGTGGGAGAGGAGGGCAATGGGTCTAGCAAGGGGGCAGGTGAGGAGGGCAATTGGTGGGAGGAGAGAGGACATTTGGCAGCATCTCACCTAATGTGCCCAATGCTAGGGTGTTCAGCTCAACCCCTGGGTGAGGGGATCTTCCACAACTTGAACTTTACCTTGGAAGTAAGAATATTACCTAAAAATTTGTACCCTTATATTAATTTGAAATTAAAAAATGACTTAAGATCTCGATACTACTATTTAAAGATATAGCTTGAGCCAAATAAACTAAATTTCAGTCCATATGTCTAGAAGATGAATATTTTTGTCTTGTTTTGTTTCCTTATTTGATTTCCTAAAATTTATAATTTTCTTTAATATGCATTGCTTAAAATATATATTTTTAAATGCAAATTATGGCATGAAAAGTCTCCTTCATTCATCACCATTTGATAAAATTTCTGTAAGTAAAAACTTACTTCTCTTCATTTATTCCCTCGCAGAGTACCACTTATAATTTATCAACTTTTTAAAAAGAAGATATAGTTTTACTTACTGATTACATTACAACACAGGTCAACCTAGATTTGATGTATAACATAATAAAGTGTTTCAAATAGATTTAATTCTTTGGTCAGAGACAATACCTCCTTCTAATGAGATACCAATTTAGAAGAAATTAGTAAAATATTTGGAAGAACACAGTATGTTTTAGAAATACACCAATCATAAGTGAACAAAGCTCACTCTTGACCCTCTAAAAGTTTGCCACACTGTAATAGGGAATTTGTAATATCCCTCACAGGTACAATGTACATTATTTGGGTAAGGGACACACTTATAACTTTGATTCAAACTGTACAAAAGCAATTCATATAACCAAAACATATTTATCTCTCTAATATTATAAAATAAAAAGAATCTGGTTCCTTTGAGCTACACAGACATAAGCAAATATTCTGTTTATGTTATGCATTAGTCTGCCCATGTTGTATTGGTGTGATTACCATAAGAGTAAGTTACGAATTTATACAGTAATACAGAGAGCTCAGACAATTCTAATGAAAGTTTATAACTGCATACTATGAAACAAAAGTGCCCACATGGACTCCCAAAATCTGATGGATTCATGATCACATGCTTGCAAGTTGATGGATATAAATGTTGTACACAAGCCAATGAACTATTTGGGAGTACTTAGCAATTGAGATCATGAATTAAAAGAGCAAACATTTCTGAGCTCTTCAGAACAAGTGTGACCTAATCGTCTAGTCTGGTGGGTATGATGTGTATTAGGTGATACCCTGTCCTATAGTTTCCAGTTCAGTTTACTGGATCCCTTTAGCTCCCAGTTTAACTTAACCCTCTATTGGGTATTCAGAATCCTGAGAATATTAGCACAAGCTATCTACGAGTCCTGCCTTACCAACCATTCTAAAAATGCTGTTCACAATCCTAAAATTTTATTTTAATAAAATACTATAATATGGCAGAAAAAATTTCAGAGTGCTCAGATTAAATTCTGAAATACTGTATTGTTTACTAATGACCTATCTGAGCTTGGACACATGATTTTACCTCTGGAGTCATCTTTGTCCTCATTTGCAAAATGTAACTTCTAAAGGTGTTAAGTGGCTTACACTCAGAAAATCAACTAAAAGTGACTGAGGTAGTGCCTGGAACAAAGCCTCCACACCCTTCCTTCTGCTTCTGTCCTTCCCTTTCTATTCACTTGTGGTTATCTCAGGCCATCATATCTGTTCTTACACTGGCTGATCAAAGGGTACCAGGCTTGTCTTTGGAAATAGACACTAAGCTAAATAAGACTCTTCCACTATGCTTCATCCTTGGCAGAATCCGTTTAAATTGTTGGTTTCATCAGATAATCGTTATAGTCAATGAGTTGTCTAACACACTAAAGCAAAGTTAAATAACTGTCAACTGGCTTGCGACAGTCTGGCCCACTAAATGATGACAGGCCGTGATAGAATTTCTCATTATATTTGTGCAATAACATTTCCAGCAATATTATACTCTCATGAGCTATACATGGGAATAACTAAACCAAGGTTCTCTCTTATTAAGTGCCCTATTTCTTATCAGGATAAGCTAACCCATGTCAAGCCAATACTTAAATTTCAGTATTTTATATATATTAGATAAAAACACAGAAAGTTGTAGGTTCAAAATGAATGGTGGATGATGCACCATTGTTAAATTATGTCACACTTGAAATTGTTTATTCATAGCATTCTCAATTTTTAGCGTCACTTGAAATCAAGGTATGAAAGACAGACGGCATGTTCCTATGTATCATGATAACAAAAGTACTGTGTTCTAAGGGTTTTTACTCCCTTTAGAAAGACTTTATAGCTCTTCAGCTTTCACTAAATAACTAGAGAAACTAAGAAATATCGAATGCTTTGGAATGCCCAGACACCAGTCTAAGAGAAAGTCTGGTACATTATGGTAACAATGCTTTTATTATAAAACATTTATTTGTGGTTTTAAAATGTCATGAAGGATAGAGCAGGGAGTCTTTGATAGTGTAAATTGGTTATCAAATGACAAAGAATTTGCCATTCAAAGTAGGAAGGACACAAAATAGGCAAGTGAACATTCAGGTAGAAAAAAACAACTCGTTCAAAATCACAAACCTGTGGAAATTCATCATAATCAATGAGAGCTTAAATGTGGTAAGAAATAGGTTTGAAACAGATTAGGCAGGACTGGTCTTTAGTAAAAGGGGCCAAGTCATTATAAAAGAAATTAACAGTTTTATGTTTAGGACATAAACTCTCACACCAACATGGCAGATTAACGGGAAAAAACTGTGAGATTTGGGACTTATGGTTTTATCTTAGATATTTAAAGAGCTTGGGAGTCATCATCCCTATCCTGACAATAAGAAAACTGAACAAATAAAAAATAAATGACTTTTCTTGGACCCATCGGATAATTGAGGTCATAGGATAAGTGGCTACCCCCAAATCTGGAGACAGCCAAATACGGAGAATCACAGCCAACCAACCAACATTAACTTACTTGGAATAGAAAAGCCACGAATGAGCATGAAACATTTAAAAAGTAATTTTCATGAATTGCTGGAAATGTTGAATACTTTAAGAGGGAGAAATTCTTGGGGATAAGTTTTAGTGATTCCCTCACACTTTCACGGAATTTACTTTCAAATAATTCAACAGGTACTCACAGTGAAATGCCACAAAAATCCCCAAAAACTTTAGTTTGTTTTAGGTAGGAAAAGGGAATAATAGCAATTTTTAAATAGGTCCAAAGCTTTTTGATATGAAGCTAATACACCAATTGCAAAGTGTTTACCGGAGCCTTATCTAACCTGGAAGATGGACAGTTATCCAACTCCAGCCCTTGCTAGCCTTCACCACATAGATTAAAGTAAGAGAGAAACTCTAACAAACTGTCAAGGTCAGAATTCATGAACATAAAGAGTCTGAGATTAAATACTAAGATTGTAGAGTACCACTCTACTCCCTTCATAACTTACCACCACACTAACAGAGCCCCAGCATGATAGGACAGGGTTATAGCTAATGGAATTGCAAGTCACAGACTAGTCAAAAAAGGAGTTCTTAGGAAAATGTAAAGACCAGGGATAGAAAGCCGGAGACAAGGACACTAAAAGGAATTCTAGCTTCTGGCAGGTACCAATATAACAAACATTAAACATTGCAAACCTCTAGCCATATTAACATAAAACCTCACACCAAAGCTTATTCACCTCATTTCCCATAGCTGATACATCACATCTGGCCTTCACCAAAAAACTAAGGTCACACTTAAAGGCAAGAAAGAATGTAATCAGGAAAGAAAGACTAAGCACTAGAACCACACTCAGAGGTGACACAGATGTTGGGAGTATCAGATGGAGAATTAAAAACGATGATTATAAATATGGTAAATAGGCTCTACTAGATGAAGCAGACAACATGTGAGAAATGTTATCGCAGAGATAAAACTAAGAATGAATTAACAGCAAACGCCAAAAGTTGAAACACTGAAAACAGAAACATTGTCTTTTATGGGCTCATCAGTAGATAAGACACTGCTGGAAAAGAATCAGAGAGCTTAAGAACAGATCAAGAAAAATTTCTAAATAGTAAATAAAAAGAGAAAAAACAAAGGACTAATCAGAATATTCAACACTACCACAAGGAGAAAAACAGAAAAAAACCCAAAGAAATATTTGAAGTGATAATAGCTTAGCATTTTAAAAAATTCTTTGTAAGTTTAAGAAATTTGGAGAATACTAAGTAACACCAATATAAAACCTCTACACCCAGACATATTGGATTCAAACTGCAGAAAATCAAGGATAAAATCTTGTAGACAGTCCCGGGCAAAACACCTTACCTTTTGAGAAGCGAGGATCAGAAAGACATTGGGATTCTTATCAGAAACCATTCAAGCAAGAAAAAAAATGAATTGAAATACTAAAAGCATTGCCAAAACCTAACCCAGTTTTCTAAATCTGGTGAAATTATCCCCCAATAGTAAAAGATGCATGAGCACTTTCTCAGGCCAAAAAGAACGGAGAGAATCTATGGCCACTAGACCTGCTCTGTAAAAATGTGTTACAAGAAGTTCTTGAAGGAAGGAAAATGATCCAGGTGAGGAAATCTATTCCATGTAATAACAATGTCTTCTGAGAATAAAGAAATGAAGGTGAAACCAAATTCTTCATTTTCCTTGTCCTCAATTGATCTAATCAAGAATTTTGTTAAAAGTAATAATGTATTCATTGGTTATGATATGTGATAAACGAAACAAATGAAAACATGATATGTGTCTGATAGACAAAATGAGAATCTCTCTGTGTTAAGAGACCTACACTGTGTGTGAAGCTACCCAGAGTCACCTGGTAGGTGACTTGATAATTAAAATATGTACTGTAAACTCCAGAAGTAACACCCTTTAAAAAAAGATGTATAATTAATATATTAATAGAGGAGATAAAATAAATGATATGAAATCTCTGATTAAAAGTAGGGATACTTTAAAAAGGAGGAGATAAAATAAAAAATAAATGCAACTAAGAGAAAACAGTTAAATGCCTGGTAAATCTTCATCCAGTTATATCAGTAATCACTTCAAATGTGAATCACCTGAATATGCCAATTAAAATCCAAAACTTGTCAGAGTGGATAGCAACAAATCCAATGATACGTTTAGAGAAACCTATGTAAATGTTCAGTACAAAGGAATAGAGAAAGATTTATCTTGCTAACCACAAAGTAAAGGTGGAGTAGCTATCTTAATCAAACAAAGCTGTCTCCAAGACGAGAAAACTCATGAAGGCTAAAAAATCAATATTACAGACCGAGAAATGAATCAAGACTTTAAGACAAAAAAGTCTTAATATTTATTCACCTAACCACCAAGTAACAAAATACATGAAGCAAAAATGGACAGAACTAAAAGGAAATGTAAACAAATCCATTATTATAGCTAAAGATCTCATTGCTCCTTTGCAGGAATTGATAGATGGAGCAGAGTTAGGTCAACAAGCTACTGTTGGACTGAACAGCGCCATCCACTTGATCTGCTTGACACTAATAGAAAATTCCCACCAACAGAATTTAGTTAACATCAAGCTCACAGGGTGCGTCCAGTGAGCTAGACCACTGGGTCAACACACACCTTAACAAGTGTGAAGGACAGTAATCGTATAATATATGTCCTTGAATCACAGTGGAATTGAACTAGACGTCAACATCAGAAAGAGAGCTAGAAAATCCCAACATATCTGGAGATTAAATACATGAATCAAGATCAGTATGAAGACCTTACAAAATATAATTTGATCTTAATTAAAAGGAAAGGAAAACACAAGTGTGTGGGATGAAGCAGAAGTAGTGCTTATAAGGCCAGTTATAGTAGTAAAGGGAAGTCGGACAAGTTGGTGAACTCAGAAAGGGGGCTGCTTACCCCACTGCTGAGTATCACAGGGCCACTTCAAAGTGCCCCCTGGGCCATCTGGTGACCACAGTGACATTCAGCCATGAGGTAGGTAGCTCTTTTCCTAGAGTGAATTCACAAACTCAGTGATCAGACCTTGGTACGATGACAACTCTGATGACCTTTCCAGAAAGGTTTCCAAACTGCTTTGAAGGCTGGACTAGGTGCTGGCCTTGGTGCACAGCTTCTCCAGGGGAGCCCCTTGACTGTGGCCATCGTGATTTTCAGCAGATAGTTATGCAACACTTTTTCTCGGGTGAGTTTGCAAACTTAATTGTCAAATTTCATGTATACTTATATAATCCGTATAGTTACAATTGCTCAATTTTGAAATTTTAATTTCATGTCTGAAAAACATTTTGCTTTAAAATATCACCTGTGCTCTCAAATACAGATGTACAGATAATACCTTAGATAATTATTTATGCCAAGCATCTGTGACAGTTTTTAATAAGCAAATTTACATGGGTTTTTATGGGTTTATTTTAGTGTTATTTAGTCCATTAAGCACTTCAGAGGAACTGTAAAACCTGTACTTATTTGCAAAAATGTCAGACATTTCTCCCCAATTATAACCTTCAGAAAAATAATATTGGAAAGAAATGGTTAACATATTAGTTATCTGGGGGAGTGAACAGCACTTTGTAAATACAGCATTACACTTTCAACAATCTAAGTGAGTCTGATATTCTTCCTTTTTATTTATCAAAAGATTTTAGCAACAAATTGTGTACTGTCCAAACTGTCCATTCACTGAGCCTTTTTAGAGCACCTCTTTGTTTGAAAACCAAAGAATAAGGCACCGCTCTCAACAAAAGGTAACTCATTATATAATAGAGAAGAAAGAGCCACATATAAAACCTTTTGTAGGATATGTTGAGTTTTTACCATAATAGCAATGAAAAAAAAAAGATTAGAAGCATAGAATACAGGCTATTTACTCCTGATGCTGTGTTTATTATAGAGGCATATGTTTTTTGTGATCATGTGTGAGCTTACCCGGAGAACTTGGTATGAGTATTTTACTAAATGAATAGCCTTGAAGTGAGCTCTGATGGGTAAGTTAACTTTCTTCAGGGTCACTGAAGGCCTGGCGGTACATGAGCCTGTTGTCCCAGCTGCAGCTGCCGAGAAGGCAGAGGCAGGAGGTTTGTTTGTGCTCAGAAATTCAAGACTAGCCTGGGCAACATAACAGGATCTTGCTTCTAAAAAAGAAAAAAATATATATAATTATATGTCAGGCACTAATGGGTAATGAAAGAGCAAGAGTATAAAAGAATATATAAGATAAGAATTCTTGGAAAATGTTAGGAATTCTTAGGACTAGAGTGCAGACAAGTGAACAGGGAGGAGGTGAAGAGGAGGTCTGGAGCACATTTGGGGGTCAGATCTTGGAAATCCTTTAATAGCATGTTGAGGAAGTGTTTACAGTCTTACAGAGGCTGGGTGCAGTGTAATCCTAGCACTCTGGGAGGCACAGGCTGGTGGATTGCTTGATTTCAAAAGCAGGAACCAGTCTTTACTAAAAATAGAAAATTTAGCCAGGCACTGTGGCAGAGACCAATAGTCCCAGCTACTCAGAAGGCTGAGCCAGGATTGCTTAAACCCAGGAGTTTGGAGTTGCTGCGAGCTAAAGTGACACCACACAGTGCTTATCTGGAGCAGTACAGTGAGACTCTGTCTCAAAAAAATAAGTAAATAAACAAATAAAATCATCCAATCTTACAGCGAGTCACCAGTTATACTGCCTTTGCTTAGAATGACTGCTGATTGTGAGTTTCCAGTCAACTTAAATACTCAACACCTTAAGTAAGTATCATCTTTGCCCTTTTGCCATATTGTAACAGTACTCACCTCAATTAGCATACCTAGCCATTTAAAAAAAATTTTCTCTTTATAGATCGGCCCATCCATCCATTAGTCCCTGAACCTCTTAGGGGCAGTAACTAGGTGTTTTATTTTTGTTTTCCTGTACATCGTCACAATTTCTGGCACACATGCAGCGTGAAATGTTTTCTGTTGCAGTATATTTAGAAAGAATGAATTAGGGTTTGGTTGATACATAGCAAATAATTATTGAGTACGCACACATGGCTGACGTGATATTGTTTCAATGACTCTCATTGTTTAAGAAACAGGAGTGGTGGCGGCTGCAGGCTAAAATTCTGACTTGTGTCAGACAGAAACAGGTAAGAGGAGTTGCAGTATACTCAGCTCTCTTGCCCACAGTGTATGAATAATAATGATTTTGTCTATGGGGACCTGACAAATGTATCATGAAAAGAGGCAGGCCTTCTTTGATGTTTACACACATAAAATATAGTGGACTGTTAGTTTATGTTTGATAAGTGGATGACAGAGAGAATAAACAAATGGCTAAATATCGTACCCCAGCTTCCATTTTCCAAAAGCCCCCCGAAAACCTATTCACAATTAATTGGTTCTTCTGAGTCTTTACATAGAAATTTCCCATTACTTTAAGTGCTGCTAATATTTCTTCCCTATAACTCTTTATTTTCTCCAATAACATTTGTAAGATACTTCTAATCTGTTCATTAACATTTTTAATCATCTTCCTGTATTAATTAATGAAACTTCCCTATATTCTATTATCCCACAATTATGACTGAAGTATTTGAACATCTAGCCACTCAGTTCTGAATTGGTGAGCAGACTATATCACACCCTATTTCAATATTTTAGGACACGCAGTATTGCAGAATATTGAATTTCATGAAAGTGGCAATGTCCATGAAACGTCCATTTAAATTATGCAAATATGTGACTCCCATCAAAGCATGCTAACACATTTTGGGAAAAGTGTTGGAGAAATGTGACAGAGCTTCTTTTTGAAAAATCACCCATCAAAAGTAGCCACAGCAAAATGAAAATTCATATAGCAACCAAGGAATATTAAGGGTGAAAAATGGGAGATTTCTGAGGCCAAATACATACACTATTTCTAACTCATGTTTAGATTTTTCTATGTACTTATTCAAATTCTATTTGAATGGAAACATGCAAACCACATTTACATGATCTATTCCAGATCCCAATCTAAGCACTGTTTTTACTATTATGAATGAAGCCCATTTCTTTCCTTAAGAAGGTCACAGTACTGTTGAAATGAAAGAGACAAAAGGAAGTAACCCATCTGATGCAGTCTGCACTCATCTCTCTAAGCCCACGTCAAGTGTCACCTTTTTTTGTAAAGTGAGTTTCTCACCCTTCTCAAATAAACACACACCTTTGCACACTGCTTCATACAGACATGCAAAGTAAACATTGTGTCTTGTTTTTCTCTGTACCTACTTACTCATCACGGAAGCATTTATAGATGTTATGAGATGACTTGGTCCTAAAGTCGTTCCTCTGATGGACCATCGTTGGAATATGAGGAAGAATTGTAGGAACTCCTTTGCTTTCTTTCTTTCTTTTTTTTTCTGACCCTCACTTTTTCAGTAGATAAGATGAAGTGAGCAGTGTCAGCAGACTCACCTAATTTTTAAGTACAATTTACTTTAAAGGAGGAAAAGACTAATTTTTAAAGTTTGAGAAGAGTTTCAGGACGCAGCTTTAACAGTCCATTCAGGTGCATCCTGGGCCCCTTGGGTCCTGCTTAGACTTTTTCTGATTTGTCTAGAGTATCCATTATCACCCACCATCAAGGGTAAAATCCTGTGAAAATTATATCTTCAAATGAGCCAGAACAAACCCAAGTCATCAAATATAATTTAAATAATGAACCTCAACATTTTACATCTGAATACTTCCCCAAATGGTTGCAATTTATTAATGTCAGATTAACGGGGTCCGCTCATTTCTCCTATTCAGTAAAGAGACAGTTAATGAATGATGTTGGCTCGACCAGGCTTCTAATGAATGATTCTGGGCATGTACAGCCTCAGTGTGGGGGGACTCAGCTAATGCCAGCAGACTCCTGACGTGTTTTTCATCTATGCAGAATATTCTCTTCTTGCAACTTTTGGCTAATGAGATGGTAATTATGTCATCACGAGGCAGACAGGAAATGCCGGACTTGGCTCGGCGCCTGTGGCTCAATCGGCTAAGGCGCCAGCCACATACACCTAAGGGAGCAGGCTCGAATCCCCAGCCCGGACCCGCCAAACAACAATGATGGCTGCAACCAAAAAATGGCCGGGCGTTGTGGCGGGCGCCTGTGGTCCCAGCTACTTGGGAGGCAGAGGCGGGAGACTCGCTTGAGCCCAGGAGTTGGAGG
>CAUYQV010177772.1:0-22293 GCA_963574575.1 Galagoides demidoff
ACATCAAGCAAATTATACACCATGACCAAGTGGGTTTTATCCCAGGATCTCAAGGCTAGTTCAACATACGCAAATCTATAAATGTAATCCACCACATAAACAAATTAAAAAACAAAGACCATATGATCCTCTCAATTGATGTAGAAAAAGCCTTTGACAATATCCAGCATCCATTCATGATTAGAACTCTTAAGAAAATAGGCATAGATGGATGTTTATTTATTAATCTGGAAAAGATTTATGTTCTTCTTAACCAAACTCAGTCCACTTTCTCTTGAAAAAAAGTTAGAAAGAAATTCCATTTTTATTCTTTGTCTATATTGGGAAAGGTGATATCTTAATACAAATTTAGACAAAATCCAATTCAAAGCAAATCCAATGTCATAAGCGGCTCATTAGGGGAGATGTGTGTCAAGATCTTATGGGCCTATCCTTTGCATGGCTAGGAGCGGTTGATATTTGAAATGTAGGCTGGAAGTCCCCAGTGAAATGTAAGCCACCAAGCAAGGATTTATTACTGTTTTTTTTTTAATTCTTTATTCAATCATAACTTTGTACATTGATGCATTTATGGGGTTCAGGGTACTGCTTTGATATACGATATGAAATGCTTACATTGAACTAAGTAACACATCCATCGCAATTATACTCGTTTCTTAATAGTTTTGAAATGCACCATTGCATCATGCACATTAGGTGAGGTGCCCCCAAATACTCTCCCTCCTCCCATATCCCCCTTCCCCTCCCCTCTCGCTCCTTTTGTTATTCTTCTTCCTTTTGTCTGTTTGTTTTTTTCTTCTACCCCAGCACCTAAATCATTGCTTGGCACATAGTTTGGCCCTCAATAAATATTTGTTGCATAAAATGAAGTTACAAGCTCACCCATATCAGCTATAAAAGGAAGTGCTGAGAAGAAGGTACTTTATGCAATGAAAGTGAAGATATTGACTGTGGGGATGGTGAAGAGAAAATCATCTAGGTCCAACACCTGCTGATTGTACTTACTAAAACTAAGCATTTTTAAAGCCACTATCTAAAGAAATACAATTAGTGTAAATTCAATGGCAATTATTCTCATTTAATATAGTCCTAAGTATTCTAGTCTCCTAAGAGCTTGTGATCATATGGAATATTGAGTAATGTTCAAACAAAGTTAACACAGGTGCTGCTCAACAAACACTATGGCTATGGAGACACTTGTTTAAGCTAAATGAGTAAGTAACTCAAGACTTTATATTACAGGGAATTATTCATGGTTAATCTTAAGCAGAGGTCACAAACTCAAGCACCTACTAAGTGAAGGAGAATACTAAAAAGGAGTGAGTCACACTTTGTGAAGCATTTATGAGGGGGTCAGATACTACATCTAACTCAGCCCCATGAACTGCTGGCAATCAGGACATTGTTGCCAACGTTGTTGGCCCCTTACAGTTATAAAGCAGAACTTGAAAATTCAAATTTTCACATAACATCTGATTTTTAGAGGTTACCAACAATGACTGATATTTAAAAGATTATAGGAGCCAAGCAAAATGTATTGGAGGACCATGTAAAGGACATAGTTCTTGAGGTCTGTGACTTCTGGTGGAGACAAAAACCAGTTTCACCTTTATAAAGAGGGTGATGTCTACACATAAAGTGACACAGTTATTCGTGAAGGTATGTGAACCGCATATGTGGTTTAGGGTGTGTAAGGAAACGTGCTAGCATTAGTGGTCACGGACAAAACAAATGCAGTGACTGTCACAAAAGATGGAGATGGACGAGAGAAGCAGATGCTCAGTGATTCGGGAACTATGGACGGCCCCTCATCTGAGCAGCTCTTCAGAGACCTGACTCCTCCCGGGGATGTTGTACACAGACCATCTCTTGTACATATTTGTACCAGAGTGAGAGACGGGGCACAGTCTCATCATTCTCAGTTTATTTTGCTTTAAAGAAATACAGGTTAAATATTTATTATTTATCTCACAACTTCAGAATATTCTTATGAGAACATTGTGAAGCTCTTCATTTAAAATAATTAAAAATAGAAATAAATTTGCAAGTGTTTTATTCACTATTTAATGACTCCCAACCCATTTTAGTGAAAATTAAGTATAATTATATTAGATTGTTATGATAGGTAAGTTTGCCAAATATTAAAAGAAAAAGTGACATGTATATATCCATAATAATTGTATATATAAAATCATATGTCATCATAATTATATATACATACTTTACATACACCTACCCTGTATATATATAAAAAAGCCTTTATAGGGTGGCACCTATGGCTCAGGGGGTAGGGGGCTGGCTCCATATTCCAAGGGTAGCAGGTTTAAACCCAGCCCCAGCCAAACTGCAACAAAAAAATAGCCAGGTGTTGTGGCGGTCGCCTGTAGTCTCAAGTACTTGGGAGGCTGAAACAAGAGAATCACCTAGGCCCAGGAGTTGGAGGTTGCTGTGAGCTATGTGACGCCACAGCACTCTACCGAGGGCAGTAAAGTAAGACTGTTTCTAAAAAAAAAAAAAGCCTTTATAAAGGCTATTTCAAACTTAAATATTTTATGCAAGTCCAAAGTTGGCAACAAGAGCAAAAATGATAAAATTATTTTTTTAATGTTACTTTTGTTTATTTTATGCAGAACCATTTGGGATACTCCAAACTTATTTAGACCTGAGAGATTTCTAAACGAAAAGAGAGAACTGAATAAAACTCTTGTTGAGAAAGTTATGATATTTGGAATGGGAATCCGGAAGTGTCTGGGAGAAGATGTCGCACGAAACGAAATATTCATTTTCATCACCACTGTCCTGCAACAGCTCAAGCTGAGAAAGTGCCCCGGAGCCGAGCTTGACCTGACACCTATGTATGGGTTAACTATGAAGCCAAAACCATACCAACTCCAGGCAGAACTTCACTCCACAGGGAGTCTGTCTACTTAGATAACAGTGAGAGGGAGTTTCTTATTTCATTCAAACTCAGTTCCAGTATGACACTGTCTCATGAGAATATCTTATGATGATAATTAAGTGGGATGTAAATTGGGGTTAAATCCTTATCTCTCAATAGATCACAGTATCAGAATCATAAGAGTTGAGGGTTTGTAATTTATTTTCACCAGTGTACATATGGTGGGTTTTGAAAATCTTTATTCAGACTATGTGTGAAATTCATTTGTTTTAACAAATAAAGCTGAATGGTTTTAGTGTATTAAAAAGAAACTCAAGAAGGGGTGTCTAGGTGTCAATGTGGGTGTGAGTGGAAAGGCCAGATGAGAGGTGGATGGAGGGAGCCAGCAAGGGGAGTCTGCCTTCCCCTTATACCAGCTTCAAATAGGTAGGTGTATCCATTTTTTTTGTTTTAAATATAGGGCTTAACATAAGAATGAGGTTCTGATGTTAAATATATTATTTTCAGCCATCTAGAGGACCAGAGAAGGGGGTCAGATTGCCTAGAGCAGCAGAGAGCATTGCATGGTGGCAATGGATGCGCTGAGCTAAATTAAGAGGAAAAGAGGCCAGGAGGGGACATTTCTTCAAAGTCCCTTTGTGTATACACTCTGAAATCTTCTGTAGATGTAATTTAATTCGGGTCAAATTAGCATGTTTACAATACTGCTGATTTCCTTTGATACTTACTAAATACATGTGTTTTTAGGACTGCCGTAGTAACAAAGTACCAGAGGCTAGGTGGCTTAAACAACAGAAATTTATTTTCTTGCAGTTCTGGAGGCTGGAATTCCAAGATCGGGTGCTAGTAAGATGGATTTCTCCTGAAGCCTCTGTCCTTGGCTTGCAGGTGGCCCTTTCTCTGTTCACACACATCCCTGTCTCTCCCATTTCTTATCAGGACACAAGTGACGTTGCATTAGGGTCCCAGCCTGAGGACTTCCTGTGAACTTAATCATCTCTTAAAAGAAATGTCTCCAAATAAATCACATTCTGAAATACTGGCAGCTGGGTTGTCAACATATAAATTTGAGAGGAAGGAAGAAAAAATTCAGTCCATAGAACATGTTCTGAGGAAGAAAAAATAGGTTCTGATTGTTTAAAACTATTTTTACATGTAGCACCCAACACTAAGTATGTGCTTCTTTAATTGAATTTGTGAATGAACTAAGGCACATAAATGAACTTAGAAAAGACAGTGAAAATACTAGTTTATCAATTTAGAGCCCAGACACCACAGTTGCTTCAGAGGTAAACTAGAACAGAGAGGTTCTACTCAACAGTGAAAAGAAATACGCACCACTTATCAATTCTTTCAGTAGATGTGAATGGGTTGACCTCTCCTCTCAGAAGACATAGGCTGGCTGAATGGATAAAAAACACAAGTTGGGTATCTGCTGTCTCGAGGAAATAAACCAATCCATAAAGACCTTGAATCTGAAGGAATGGAAAATATTCCATCCAAATGCGAGCCACAAATTAAAAAAAAAAAAAAGACTGGAGTAGCCATTCTCACAGCAAATAATTACAGAATTCAAAACAGCAAAAGTAAGTAAAGAAAAAGATAACTGAGAAAATGACATGAAGGCTGTGTTGATCAGTTTGATGGAAGTATTTCGGATTGCATGCGAAAACCCCACGCTGTACCTCAGAAGTGCATTAATGTACATAGTTACCATTCAATAAAATTAAAAAATAAAAAAAGGAAAAAAAAAGAAAAAAAGAAAAAGATAGCCATTGTATAATGGTAAAGGGAACAGTTCATCAAGATGACATAATAATTCTAAACATTTATGCACCTAACACCAGGGCACCTAGATTTATAAACCCTACTAAATCTAAACAAATCTTAATTTATTCTGATTTGTCATTGTCCTGCTGTACTAAAATTAAATAAGCATTCATCTTGATTTGTTCTCGTTCTCTCAAGCTATTGCTATTTCCTTTCTTGACCAAAGATAAAGTTTATAACCGTTTTTGAGCATACTCTGTATGTCAAGCAACACAGAAAATGTCTCTAAACTATTAATTTTGATACAAGTCATGCAATAGATATTAATAGTAACTTTTGCAGAAGAATAGACTCAAAAAGATTAAGTAATATTCAAGATCACGCTTCTGATAAAGGTTTAACACAGAATTAAAATTTTATCAAATTCGATTCTTACGTAGTTTCCGTAACAGCAATGGTTTCAAGAGTATATGCTTTAATTCAAAAGAAAACTTGGCACATCTTTTTAGATATATTTCTATATACTTTTCTAGGTGACATAAAAATGAAGAGTTTAGAATTGAAATATGTACCAAAGTTATGCCAGTCAGTCAATTGCAGGTAGATTACAACCTTAAGAAGAAAAGGAAAATTTTAAATGTTTAGAAGAGTGCATGTTTAAAGGAGTAAAGAATAATTCCTTAAGATACAGAAAATACAATCCATAATAAAATGATAAATTGCTACATTGAAATTTTAAATTTCTGCACAAGAAAAGGCATAACAAACAAAAGCGAAAACAAGCCACAGAGTGAGAAAAGATACTTGCGACTCTCGGAACCCAAGAGTACTATCTAGAATTAAAAATGATTTATTCAAATTAATAAGACAGGATAAATTTCCAAGCACTCTTCTTGCAATAAATGGAAAAAAATTATGAATAGGCCCAGATATGAAGGGCCAACACAAATGAAAAGGTACCCAGCTCTGGAATAATCACATACATACTAAAACGACATAAAATACCATTTTATACTCGGCATGGTGGCAACAATATACAGGCAGGACAATAAAAAAAGTGATGAGGATTGAGGAAAAAAGAGAACTTGCATTCACTTTTACTGGGGGTGTAAATGGTACAACCAATACGAAGAGCAATTTGGAAATTTTTAATAAACTTGAAGATGCCCTTGCTCGTGATGCAGCAATTCCATTAGAGAAAATCTCACACACATGCAAAAGAAGGCAGGCATCACCCATTAAAGCTTTTTTTTTCTTGTAATAATGGAACACTGAGAACAACCTGAGGCTCATAAATTAGGTACTAGATACACATAATTATGTTATATTGTTATATAGTAGAATAGTAGAATGCAGTGGTGGAAACACAGTTACTAGGGTTACATGATCAACATACATACATCTCTAAAACACTCAGTTAGAAAAACAGTAAATCAGGGTGGTGCCTGTGGCTCAAAGGAGTGTGGTACTGGCCCCATGTACCTGAGGTAGTGGGTTCAAACCCAGACCCAGCCAAAAACTGTAAAAAAAAAAAAAAAATAGTAAATTGTAGAAGTACACAAGACACAAATATTTTTAATACCTGAACAATTATGTTGTAAATTGTGTTTGGATATATGGCAAGTATTTATACTGTAAGGATTCGAAAAGGGGAAAATATCCTTGGGGTTCGATAGTATAATATTTTATTTCACAGAATTTGCTGAGTTGAAGGGTGTTTATGTCATTCACTCTAGTTTTCTGTACATTTGAAATATTTCAAACTAAGATGGAAAATTAAAGTGTGATATGTGCATGCAAATAATGTTTCTGTTTATTTGTTTTGCAGATAATACATTTATTGGCAAGAATGGAAACTATATTCAAAGTAGCAAGTGTGAAATAGCGCATCTACATAGATTGATTTTGCTGAAAAGAAGGAGTAAAGCGTGATAATGTATTGGAAATAGAATGCTGGCAAACTGAATTTTTTTCTATTCCCATTTAAACTTATGCTCTAAATATAGTATTGTGTTTTGAGTTTATAAATTCCCTTCACATCTGTGACTGCACATAAGGGGTGAGGAAAAGTTTAAGGATGGCAAGTAACTGTCATAAAATGTATACATTTGGCCCAGAGAAAAGATGAATCTTCAGACTCCCAGACTAAACAACTGAATTCTATGAGTTTAAACTCTAGGTTATAAAAGTTTTGCATTAATTAAAACAAAATCTGGCAACTGAAAATAAAGCAAGACCATAAAAAAAGGGAAGGATATAAAATCTTAGCTGTGTGGGACTACTCGTTGATCAGTAGAGAAACTCTGTATCACTACAAAACATTTTATCTAGTGTTAATAAGTATTTTTAGGCACTTTAGGGGCAAAAGATGCCTAAAGTATGATGCTTATCTTCAGACACTCACAGGGGTCCTCAAACTTTTTAAACAGGGGACCAGTTCACTGTCCTTCAGGGCCAGACTACAGGCTCCAGGATGAGTCAGCTGCTAAGCAGGAGAGACAGTGGTAGCAAAAACACCCAGCGGGCCAGATAAATGTCCTAGGTGGGCCACATGTGGCCTGCGGGCTGTCGTTTGAGGACACCTGCATAAGATACAGTCAAATGGCGGGGCGCAGGGGCTCACACCTATAATCCTAGCACTCTGCAAGGCCCACTGGAGATGATTGCTTGAGCTTAGAGTTCAGAGTCTCTAAACTGAGCAAGAACAAGACTCCATCTCTAAAAAATAGCCAGGCACTGTGGCCAGCACCTGTAGTCCCAGCTACTTGAGAGGCTGAGGCAGGGTCACTTGAGGAGAATCACTTGAGCCCAGGAGTTTGAGGTTGCTGTGAGATATGACGCCTTGGCACTCTACCAAGGGTGACAAAGTGAAATTCTGTCTCAAAACAAGCAAACAAAAAAAATATATATATAGGCAAATAATGATAATTCATCTATTCACATATATACCATGTACATGTGTATGAATATGCATATATATACACATATACAACATGTATATATATGGTTATGAAATATTTCTTTCTAAGACTGGTCCTAAAAATTCAAGTTTCCTCCTATCCTCTTCACACATGTGAGTGGGATATGCATAGAAAATTCCTTGGCAATGTTTTCTTTTTGTTAAAAAAAGAACTTGACAAGATGAATGCCCTGTGTTGGTCAACCGTTTTTATTTAATTTTACCAATTTACCTCTTTACACAGCTGGACATTCTTCTAAAGAGTCTTCATTCTTTGATTTCACTCTGCCAACTTAGCCACTGCACTTAACTTAGTTTTAGAGAATTTCCTAGCCTTTTATAATAGTGTATTAGCAATCCACTTCACCATTAGTGGCCGTTGTGGTATATAGAATCATATGATATGGAAAGGCTTTACAAAGTTAAAATTGCTACAGGCAATGAAGTGATTTGCAAGATGACATCTCTTGATTTAACAATATTCTTACTTTACATATTTCAGAAGCTTGAAAAATGGAGTCAAATGTATGAAAACTGTTCTCTGGAGCAGGGGGAATATAAGGCTTTAGTTTTGAGATAAGAATCATAGATGTTGCTTTCCCAGGCCATTGGACGAGATAGATACAAATCCCATTATCCCATAAATGGAAAGTTGCTTTTTAGGTTGAAATTTTCAATAAATGATTCCCTTCACTTAAAGAAAGTCGACTTACCTCTCCTCCCCCATTGCTCCCTGCTGTTTTACAAACACACCTTTGTTTTTCAAAATATAACATACAAACAGAAAAAATGAACAAAATGTGAATTTAAAGCTGGATGAATTTTTACAGGCTGAGAACCACCAGCATCCCAGAATCCTCTGCCATCTCATGCTCCTTCCAGTCTCTGCTTTCTGTGTCCCAAAGATAATCATTCACCTGACCTGCAATGCCACCTCTCAGTTTGTTTTTCAATTGTACAAAAAGGGAATCAAACAGCATATGCTCTTACTGCCTGACCTCTTCTATACCACTCTGTGTTTGCAAGATTTATCCATGTCGTTGTGTTTCTGAGATTTCTCCCATGTTGTATGTAGTCGTATTTCATTCTCATTGCCGTAGAGTGTCCCATGTGGTGAATACACCACATTTTATGAACTTATTCTGCACTTGAAGCCACGTGAGCAGTTTCTAGTTTGCATCTATTGTGAATAGTGCTGCTGTGAGCATTCCTGTGTCCATTCTTTGGGGAACATATGTACACATTTCTGTTGACCGCATAAACCCAGGAGTGGAATTGCTGAATTGCAAACATTTATTTGTTCAACT
Source organism: Galagoides demidoff (assembly GCA_963574575.1). Classification (NCBI taxonomy): domain Eukaryota; kingdom Metazoa; phylum Chordata; class Mammalia; order Primates; family Galagidae; genus Galagoides; species Galagoides demidoff. The sequence continues at coordinate 8,936 of CAUYQV010177772.1, forward strand.
TCTGAGCTGCTAGCTAGATTTTCAGCATGGTTGGACTAATTTATACTCCCACCAGCATCAGCAACATAAAAGGGATCTCTGGTGGTTTCACATCTTCCTTAACATTTGGCATTTTCTGTCTGTTTTCATTTTAGCCACTTTAGTTGCTAACATACCCCTATTATAAAGAGACAGAGCATGAGAAACTGCTCCCCCAACCTGTTACCTTAGGTGAACTTGATTGGGGGCAATGTTAGCTAGTTCATTCTCTCTTAATGAAGTGCATCTGGGACAGATGGCGTGCATTCATCCACCAAAGTCCTTCAAATGTGAATGATCTACTATTCTCCTCCATCTCCAATTGAATACAAATGATCTCAGCTCACAGTTACCAAGGCCTCGGGAGAAAGCCATTTGCCAAGACTTCCTTTCATTTACTTTGGTAGTGATGCTACAGGATTTTCCCCATTAATTAGAACAAACTCTACTTTTAAAATACATTTCAGTAATTCTCATGTCTACATTTTGTTTATAATATGGGAGCAGTCTAAAAGAGTCTGTTTGTCTATTTATATGTGTTTATCTTGTGGCATGCCTGTATCACATTTTTCAGAATTTTATTTTTCGTTGCTATGGCTGAAACTGAAAAACAGGATGTTTTCTCTATTGAGTCACATTTTTAAAATTCCTTCTTGGTCAATAGTGTGAGTCTGTTGATCCTTACAAATTTTTGTGTTGTAACAAGAGAATAAATTCCAGAAAGGGACACTTTGAGATCTTATTAATTATTTTCTATTACCTTTGTGTTTTCTTTGCTTTATTAAACGCTTTACCTCTTCCAACTAATAACATTCTACTTATTATTCACTTATTTTTAAAATAAAGAACTGGAATGATTTCTTGGGCTTTTCTAGAAGTATCATTTTAGAAAGACATTTCTGGGTAATATAAGCTTAAATTTTAACTTTGAAATGCTTCTAATAGTTTGATCAATATAGTCTGAGATTTCTCTTTGTTTATACAGTTAGGGTATCCTTTGAATTCCACAAAGAACTTTATATATAATGATCCTTCAATAACTAGTATCTAAGAAAAAGGAAACCTCAACCCTTAATTTATAGATATATCTTTCAAAGCATTTCTTAATTTTGTTTATGGTAATATCCTCTGCCATGCAATACATGCTATGTAATTTTTAAATAGCAAAATATATCTAACTTTTTCTTTATGGTTTCCATGATTTGTGTCATACTTAGGAAGATCTTCTTCTCAAATGTATAAAAAAAAAAAATCCTAGAGTTTCTTCCAATATTGTTCTTAAAAAAAATTAAAAAGTGAGGATCCAATTCCCTTTCCTTCTACTTGGATAATCAGTTATATAAGAACTATCTGTCAAATTATCTACTCTTACTAAGTTAGATAAAAATCCAATAAATACAGGATCTTTCCTTGATGTTCAACCATATATAGATAACATATATTCCTGTGCTAATATCATAAACCTTTTATTACAGTGACTTGATAAGTCTCTTTGTATCTTCGAGTCTTCCACTTTGCTCTGTTATTCAGCATTGGTAAGTTTCTTGGGTGGACTTACAGATTTATTCTCCCATATCCATTCTAAAATCATTTTACACAGTTAAATACAAAATCCGTTAAGATTATAATACGAGTTGCATAACATTTATGTATTAATTTTGGAAGTACTAACATTTCTATTAATTGTTCTCATCATTAAGGTTATTTATATACTTCAGAGTTTGCAAATTGCCTTTTGTATAAAATCTTATACTACTCTTGCTATCATCAGGTCAAAAAAAATTATATTTTATCTCTAATATGAAAGGATACATGTATTTTTACTTTATTTGACCTTGTGATTACCAAGTCAGAGAAAAAGGTTTACACTGTATTTCAGTTTTTTCTCATAGCCAAACTTTGAAGGGATTGTTATATTTTTCTCTATTTTTCAGAAAGGACACTAAGAAAGGACCTTCAAGAAGGGTGGAGGGATTAACCTGAGTTCTCTATAGATTCTAGTTATTAAGCTTTAGTCCAATCATAATATGCAAATATCTTTTCCCATTCTGAAGGTTGTCTATTAGCTTTTAGAACCTACATTCATGTTTCTCCTTGTGTCTTATCAAAATGACAATCATAAAAGGCACAGCTCTGCAACCATAAATGTCTGCATCTACAGAAGACTTACACTGCTTATTAATGTTGCCCCTCTAACCTAATACATATGTAAATACATCCAAGCCCACCCCTCTATCACCACACAGAGAAATGCTTCCCATGTAGACACAAAGCAGTGTTCCTGACAATGAGTAAGAGATACTAATAAAATCTCAAACATGAAACACTCACAATTGCCCCTCATAGAAAAGCAGCTTAAATCTCTTTTGCTGGATATACATAAAGAGTAAAACCAATTTTATGCCCATTTTAATAAATGAAATAAGATTTTAGAACTTCAAGGTAAACATATGTGAATGAAGTTTGACACGTGTTGGCTGTCTTTTTTTCTTTATCTATACTAGAACCAATCATTTTTTCACTGTTAAAAATTAGTGTAAGAAATGAAAAAAGATTACTTACATAGAAACTATCTGGGCATTACCAGTTATAAGAAAATTAGTAAAAGATGAGTTTTGTGCTACTCTTTTGATGCTCAGGTGAGACCCCTTGGAGGGATGTGCCAAGGCCATCCATCAATGCAGACCTCCTCTGGAAGACCTTTCCATCTGGCTGTCTATGCTGGGATCAGGAACTGAGTCTGTGAATCATGTTTTTGCCCTGCCATTCTGTTAGTATCTGAGATGTCTGAATTGAACACACATGGAATTTATAGTGTGTTGGCCTGCTACTATGACTCCTATTGGGAAACTCTGAGAACAACAACTATTGTTCTGTAATTATGGCAGTTACAGTTGATGCCTGTGTGGACAATGGCATGTCAGCAATAAAAAAAGACCACAAAGCCTGAGGAGAACCTTATTCTGTTCATTAAAACTCAGCACTTATTCAATAATATGTCACAGAAAAGTAAACAATAGACTTGTAAATTTCATGTTACAGTTAAACTATAATTATTGGCTAATAATATGCTTCCCTTTTGTAACAGAGTAGCTTACAATTTTATACCACAGCATCGTGCTTCTAACCTTGAACCCAAAGAGCCAACATCTTGGAATTTATCTTAAAGACATAATCAGCCAAGGAAATTAAAATAGATGCACAAAGATGCTAACCATAGCATTGTTTATGTCAGTGAAATTTGAAACCACCTATTTTTCCTGTATATAACACTTTGTGTAATGAACACTTTTGCATCCATAAAAATGGCATCAGTAACTCAATATTTACAACTGTTAAGATATTCCTGCCATATTACTGAGTAAAACATGGAAACCACATGCCACAGGGAGAAATGGTCTATATAAAATTGTACATGTACCAAACACGTACACATACATATGTTCCTAAAGAGATGATATCTGTAAGGATGCTTTCATCTCTTTGTGAAGGGATTTGTGAAGATACTTGCTTCTTCGTACTGTGCTGCATCAATTAAATTTTTTACAATGAGAGTATAATCATTCCATTAATGCAATTTGTTAATCTACTTTAATTTTTAAATCCTTCTTTCATAAGTCAAAGTTTATCAGTATGTTCCTGTCTATACTTTATTTACTCATATTTCCTTATTTATACTTGTTTCCTTATTTCCTTATCTGTACTTTATTTACTCATTTTTTCTTATTACAATATCGCTCGTGTCATTCTGTAAGTTAATAATACAACTCTCAACATTTTTTGAAGATACAAAGTTAGTGAGATGCAAATCCTGAAATGGGACCAATGCACATATGATGGACACTGGGATGAAAGTTGGGTCCCTGAACTCCACATTTCAACCAGGGAAAATACAAATGGGGTTAACAAGACTGTTTGCTTATGTGGCAGGCTGGTGTCAAGAGGAAATATGGGATTCTAATGCCAAACGATAAATAAGAGGGAATATAAGACAGTCCAGCTGATGGTCTTTGGGGAAATCACTTGTCTTTTCCATTCTTTCCTTATTTGCAACTAGTTGTGATGACTACAAAGTATATGTGAAATTCTGAATTATAGTAGGTTCTCAGCTATTGATAGTTGTGACTGCTATTATTATTGTTAATTGCTACTGATATATTAGTAAATATAATATTGAAAACCACATAGTAAATTTTATAAATGTATTCATTGTAAATACAAAATTCATATAATGAAAAAAGTATTCTTTCACAACATGAGAAATTTTTTACTTTTTTAAACAATGTACCATCAAATTTTTAGATGTTTTCTTTACTCACAAGGATTCAGCCTGAAAGTAAAAACTTTTCTTTGTATATATCACTTAAATATAATGCAATATAAATTTTAATTTAACAGTACCTACTTACTTCATTCCAAGAGAATCCAATTTTCTATTGTAGAAATCACACAATTTTGCTTTCACATAGACAACATTCAGTCTGGGGCATAGTCTTCACTGTTCTAAATATTTTACTCTCAATTTGTACAAAACACAAAAGATTTTTTAATCACTGTATATTTATCATTCTAAAAAGTTTCATGTTTGTAGTGTGAAAAATTACTACTGAACATTGCACATATTGAAAATGAAGGCAGAAAAAAACAGTGAGTTTTATTGAATGTTAACTTACATTTTAAATAATAAGCAACATACATGAGCTGACTTAAGGAAACATGTGTGTTCAGGTTTGTCAAATAAGTCATAATCACATGTGTTGGTCTGTTATGTAGTTTATTAGATTAGTATGCCCTATACCTAATATAGGGGTCCATAGCAAAGAAAACAACAATTCTATTTATAATAGTATGAAAAGGAATTAAATGGTCAGGAATAAAGAATCAAGAAAGTGAAAGACTTATATATTGACTTTAGAAAAGAAATCTTATAAACAAACAAATAAATGGAAAGACATCTCATGTTAATGGATGAAAATCCAAATGGTGGGGGGTTTTTTAATAGAAATAGAAAAGTCCATGCTAAAAATCTTATGGAATCCCAAGGATCTCCAAAGAGCCAAAAAATCTAAAAAATGAAGGACAAATTTAAAAGTCTCAGATCTGCTGTCAAAGCTTACCCAAATTTACACTAATCAAAATGGTGACATAAACCAACAGAACAGAGTCCAGAAATAAACCTTCACTTATATGGTCAAATGATTTTTTAATAAGATGCCAAGATCATTCAATGGAGAAAGGAGAATCTATTGAATAAATGGTTCTGGGAAATCTGGATAACCATAGGCAAAAGAATTAATGTGTACCCTTACCTATGCCAGACACAAAAATAAACTGAAAATGGATCAAAGACTTAAAACGAATAGCTAAAAGCATAAAACGTTCATAAACTGCATAAGGGAAAACCTTCATAACATTGGGTTTCATAATCAATTTTGGATATGACACCAAGGACAGGGAAGAAAAGAACAAAATAAGCGAACTGGACTCCATCAACATTTTTTAAAAAATGTATATTCATTCTTTACAGAGTGAAAGGCAATTCACATAACAGGAGAAAATATTTGAAAACTACATATCTTGTACGAAATGATAAACACACACCTAAATAACTCTTACAACTCAACAACAACAAAAACTTGGTCATAAAAATGGACAAAGTATATGAATTGACAAATGGCCAATAAACACATGGAAAGATGCCCAGCATCATTAATCATCAGGGAAATGCAAGGCAAAATTGAAACAATGGAATACTGCTTTATACCCATTAGGATGACTGTAAGAAATCAAAGCCAGACCAAAAAGAAAAACTGAAATAAAAGATGTCAGCACAGATATGGAGAAAGTGGAACCTGCAAGCATTACTGGTTGGAACGTAAAATGGTACAACTGCCATGGAAAACCGTATGGTGCCTTCTCAAAAAATTAAACTTTGAACTACCATATAATTGACAGACTCTCCCTCTGAGAAAATTTTAGTCACTCTACTCTCTTTATAATGAGACCTCATCCATGGGCCCTGTCTTAAGCTGGCCTGCCCAGTTGTAGCAAGAATCTTGCTAAGTAGGTGAGAGAGAATCTCTTACCCTATGTCTGATCACTTTTGATATCTGATCCAGTTCTTCATCCTCCACCCTTCATACCTGATCACCCTGGTCCGCCTTCAGCAAGAATCCTGGAGTCAGATTGGCAAGAATCCCCCAACCTTGGTGTCTGGTTTTAGTCATGTTAGGATGTTACAGCTGCTGACTCAGTCGGGGCTATAAATCCCCAGCTGTATTTGGTGTATTCTTCCTTTTCTCTCACTATAATCTTTAAACCTTGAATAAACTCTCCCTTACCATTTTAACAAGTGTCAGAATATTTTTTTTCTTTGAAATGATGCAGTGATTCAACTTCTAGGTATCAGCCTATAGAGCTGCAGTTGTGATTTAAACAGAGACAAAGACACTGATGTGCTTAGAAGCATTAGCCGCAATAACTCAAAAGTAAAAGCAACCAGGATGTCCCCTGAAGGATGAACCATAAGCCAAACATGGTATTTATATACAGTAACATAGCATTCAGCTTCCAAAAGGAAGGAAATTCTGACATCCGCTATAAGCTGAACAAACTTTGTAAACATTAAGCTAAGTGAAAATTCAATTACGAAAGGACAATTGTATGATCCTTCTTATATGAGGAACTTAGAGTAGTTAAGTTCATAGAAACAAAAACAAAAATAATGGTTGCCAGGGTCTGGGGGCAAGGCAGAAAGTGAAGTTATTATTTAATGGATACAGAGTTTTAGTCTGAGATGAAAATAGTTGTGGAAATGGCTGGTAGTGATAGTTGCACAATATGAATTTACTCAATGTCAACAACCCGTAACTTAAAAATGGTTAAAATGGTACATCTTATGCTATGTATACATAATCTCAATAAAAAACATGGCTAAAATTGTCAACTGAAAATACTTTAATTCTCAGTATACTGAGCTTGGTTTTGATTCATGGTATCATAATACAGTTTCAATTTACTTACTGTGTATTCCTCATTGAGGTGATGCTGTGGGGTAACTAGAAAAAAATGAACATTTGGTCCAAGTTCTCTTCCACCCATCTTTTTCCTCTTGTTGATTGCAAAAAAAATTTTCTATTTGGTTTAATTCTTTATTCATGTATTACTGCTAAAAATTTTAGACCTGATTAAACTGGGACTCTTTTGTAACCTTTATTTAAAGTTCCAGTGATTGAATATTTGAAAACCACTCTGATGTAAAAATAGTTTTAAAGAATACCTGACCTCACGAGTAATTACTATGATGGTACTAACAGGTCTTGATTTGATCTGAAAATACCGTGAATCAGCTTAGAGGACTGGAAACAAACTCAAAGAGATAGTTAATTCATCTGTTCTAAGAAGGACTTACTTATTCCAAGGAGAAGTTCTTTATGATTTTATTCACCTTACTAAGACTCTCATTAGAAAAAGTCTATTCAGTGTCTTAATAATACTATTCCTGGCTCAAATTGCCCCTGCTTACCCATTTGCTCTTATAAAAATCTATGCCCTTTCATCCTCCCTACTTGGGAAATAATATAGTTTTATTCCTATAAAGCACGTTTTCATAAAAGATATTTGTTCACATATATGTGATGGGAATCGTGTTTTAAAAGAAGAAGTCAGTTTCTTTCTATTTGTGATTTCCACTAACATAAAATTAGTTAAATTTTTGAAGTAAACAGAGGTAAACTTTTTCTAAGAGACTCATTGCCAATATTTGCAAACTTAGAGGGAAAGAAAATCTTGAATCCTGAGAGACATCCTTGGGGGCTGGCTGAGTGGTTGTGCTTCAAGAGGGCACATGAGAATATTCCCAAACATTTATTCTTGCAGTTGAAAAATTTTAAATGTGAAAAAAAAATTAAATGTGGCAATAACTATGCCCTGCATCAGATTCTTATTTTGGTGAAATCATCTGTATTAAAAATGAAGGGCCTCTTTGGCGGAGAAATCATGAACCCAGGGTACAAGGCTGCAAAGGTGGGACTGCCACAGGAGAGCGCACTGAATTGAAATTTTTATTGTTATTTTAATATTTATCAGTGATCTGCTTACAAAAAAGAGTATGTTTTAAGTGGTCTAGTCCTGTTTTTTCTCCCCAGTAAACCCTGTTGGCACGTCTTTTGCCAAAAATGTATGTATTTACAGAACAGATATATCGTGTTATAGTAGAAACATCTAGCACCTACAGGTTTTGGGAGAGGATTCTCAGCCTTACAAAATTATTTCTTTTCATCCCTAGTTAAAGATTTTTGAGTTCAGTATGATTATGCCCATTTTTTAGAAGAGTTGACTGTGGTCCGAGGGTAACTTTGTAAGAATAATACAAAGAAATCCCATATATTCTTCAGTTTCCCCAAAAGGTAACAGTTCATTCTCCTCACCTTTATCATTCTCTATCTCTAAGCTTTTTCTGAGTAAGTTGCAGACATACCACTCGGTTACCTCTAAATATGTCAGAGTATATTTCCTAAAAAGAATACACTCTCTTATAAAATTATAGTATAGTTATTAATTCATAAAATTAAGTTCAGCAAGACAACACTGCTTTCTTCAGATTTCCTGATAACGTCCTTTGCACCAGGATAAAAACACTTTGCACTTGGGCGTCATGTTTCTGTAAGTTCCTTCACCCAGGCAGGGTCTGCAGCTTACCATTGTCTTTCACAACCTTCACATTTCAGGTGGGTAGGGGCAGTTCTTGGTTAGATGGCCATGAAATGTGGGTTGGACTGATGTTTCTTTATGATTAGGATCAGGTGGTGCATTTTTGTCAAGAAAGTCCAAAGTTAGTGTGATGTAGCCCTCATAAAGTCAAAGACTAAAGTTTCAACTCCATTTATAACATCAAGAACAATTACAAATCTCCCCTACATTATCTTTAACAAAGGTTGATAATTTCTACATCACTGAAGATTCTTTCTAACCTCTGCTACACAATAGAATCCATTGGCTCAAAATGCCATTCTTTAATATGTCTGTTATAGAAAGTGCACATAGATTGTCTACTATGTGGGAAATGAAATTAAACATTTTGGATTAAGGAGAATCTATGCAAAAATCTATTTTGTGTGTTTTGGATTATCAACTTGATGCTTCTTCATGTCCTCACTTTACTTGCTTCTATCTCTTCTGTCTTGTATTTTGCCCTAAAAATATGCCATGTAACATGAAAATACCAATTTTATTCTATAGTACTTAAAATTATTGTTTTCTAAAGAAAATAATATAAACCTTCTAAGGAAACCTTATGATCAAATCAAATTCCAGAAATTCTACTCCTAAAAACTTTTGTCATAGGTGAGAATTTCTATATAATACCATATCCTCCCAATTATTTCAAAATAATTCAAGAGATTAACAACATAGACTGAGAAAAATATTAGCATGAGTCAACGTTAATAATAAGAAATCTTCATGTTTTCCAACTCTGTACAACTCTTTCTGATTTTTCTAATGTGAGCTGGGTGTTGTGGCAGGCACTTGTAGTCCCAGCTACTCAGGAGGCTGAGGCAAAAGAATTGCCTAAGCCCCATTTTCCATTTAATCTTCCTATAGATCAATTTATGTATCCTTTAAGTAAGAGCAAAATGAGTGTTGCTACTTCTAAAACTACTCAATGAATGAATGGGGGATTTTCACCCCCTACACCTAACATAATTGGCTATCCTAAACAAAATCATTTATAGAAACTAGCTGCAGCCTTGCAGCCTCTTAAGGCTTGAACAGAAGGATTGTTTCAACATGCTAGTCATACTCCTGCCCAATTTAAAATGAAATTTGAAGCACAGGACGTAAAATATGTCCAGGCCTGTCTTAAATTACCTTTTATATAGTTGAAAAAAATTAATTAAGATAAAATTAATGGAGAATTGTTTTGTCAGAAATATCAATTGTTCACATACATTAACAGTTTTGTAAGTTTTGATCCTGCCGACTATGCCAATTGTTAGGTGGTACTTTCTTGCAGGGAAAGGACGGCTTGGCCACGGGTGCAAGCTCGCTCCTAGAATTGTTTGAAAGCAAGAAACTAATACTGCCACCCTGAATGGTTGTCGTGCTTTCACACAATTCTAGGAGCGAGCTTGCACCCGCGGCCAAGCCGTCCTTCTCTCCCCATGAGAAAGTACCACCCAACAGAAAATCGTGATATACTTGATTTGATTGGTAAAGGTAAGAAGTCTCTGAAAATAAGCAGAGCTTCTCTGTACATGGTATAAATTGATACTGCATCAAAACAAGTACATTGTGAGCTTATTCGATTCTGACCATAAACTTTATGGTATAAGAATAGTACCAACTCTCAGATTCCACTGTACATGTTCAGAATCAAGCCCTAGAGAATTTATGGGGCCCATTGAGAAGGATGGACTACTATAAAAAAAGTCTATTTTATTTAATCCACTGCTTTCAAAGATGAAGTTTTCACTCATTTGTAGGTCATGATCTGTGAATTTAAAAACTGAACTAAACTCAATGAGCAGTATCTCAAAGCATCATGTACAATAAATGTAAATATTAATGTGACATTTTGTGTATGTGTACAAATAAGTGTCTATTCTATGTACATTATGTAAAGGAAAAAATAGTTTATTTACAATGACATAATCAAGAAAGCTCAAATACCACTGGTTTAATCTGTTTTAGTTTCAATCTTATTCTTTGCTATTATTTCTTACAGGGAAGAAATGGGATATATTTTATTCCACATTAATTTTGTTTCTCTTCTTCAGGTATGTATTATAATAGATATTTCTAGGACCTGTTTTCACCATTTTTAGTCCCCTTCTCACCACAGATAAATATTTTATTTGAAATAATCTCCCTCACCCCTAACATTCTCATCAACATTGAAGCAATTTCAGCCAATATGCCTGTGATTTATTTTAGCTCTTAGGATTCTTCCTTCCATTGATAATGATCCTAACTTCTGTCTTACCTGATGAAATTTCCCACAACTTCATTGATAATTCACTCACCATTATATACTGAGTTCCAACCTCAGAGTGTGTACACATAACCTCTATAATTATTTGTTAAATATATGAGAAGTAAGGAGGATCTACTACCAAGAGTGAGTCTATCTATCAGTATCAATGACTTTCCTTGCTAACACATGGTTTAATATGATCTTCATAGAACTATAAGCATCTCCCTCCCCCAGAGATGTAACAATTTAAGGGTTAAGAGGGATATAAGAATCTTTTCTTGACTAAAATAATAGGTCTGGCTATCCTTTAAATCTGCCCAGCAAATATGTTTTGTTCAGCCTACACATTTTAGACAATGTGTTATATTTAGAAATCTCTCATAAACAGTCATGAAAGATCATAAAATCTGGCAATACCAGATCCACAGTTGGCTGGAGGTAGAGTGGCTCATTTCTTGAGACGGGTTATGTGGGTAAATCTTCTCTTTTTACTTGTTACTCCTATTAGGTTGTGAGTTCCCCAGGATCTGTATATCATGCTTTATATTCAGGACTCAACATAGTGTGGGATGAATACAGAAATTATGAATGAGCCAGAGTCCTATGGGTAGTTTTGAAGATGGCTTGAATAGCTAGACTGTTCAGGTCTCTCCCTCTTCCTGTGTGCAGCTAGAGTTTGTTGCACAGAAATCTTATCTAAGCTCATGGCTTTAGCTATTTTCTCTATCATAAAGAAAATATCCAACTCTGCCCTGTGTCATAGATTCTAATCAGATATCTCTAACTGTCTCTCAACTCTGACTCTTTGTGTCAAAAGTCTAAACTGTTATCTAACCAAAACATACTTTCCAACTGACTGCCCAATTTTTTTTAATGCTGCCACCATCCTCCCATGCACATAATCTTGAAGCCTCAGCAATTTTATATTCCTCTTTTTCTTTCACCAGACACATTCAGTGAGTTATCAAGTTTACAATAGTTAATTCATTTTTAAACATAGTGAATGTCTTTTTTCAATGCTCTTGTCCTTCCTCTGTGCAAGGTCAAGTTCTATCATCTTGATAGACACTAAATTGCACTCCTTACCTCAACTTCCTGGTCTTTCAGCATAGATTAACATTAAAAATGTTTCAGCATAGATATAACATTAAAAAACATTTACAAAGTGTCCATCATTTATTTATCAAATATTCTATCTTAGGAGTTAAGGATACAGCAGTAACAAAAGCAACAATATCCCTACCCTCATAGAATTTGTAGCAAATGTGTGGCACAAGCAAATGAGCACACATGTATATAATAATGTAATGTCAGGTAATAATAAATTACATCTAAAAATCAGCATAATAGAAAAGGGAATGATGCATTAGAGAGGTATAGGGTTTATTTTTTACATAATTCTGCCTCTTTCAACATAATTTTGCCTCTTTAAATTTACATGCACTTAAGCATATCATTTCCCAGGTTATACTTCCTGAAATATTTGACTGCATGCCACTTCTCTATTCAAACACATTCAGCAATTTATTCATCTATAAATAAATGGAATAAAAACCAAAGTATTCAGCTCAGGGTTGCTTAATCTGGCCCCAACTATTCTTTCCTTGCCCTTAGTTTATAAACATAGAACTCCAGCAATATTGCATATCTTCTTGTCTTTGTGCTTTTCTATTTGAGGGATTGATTCTTCACTTATCTGAAACAGCCCTACCATTCAGGTGCCAGTGCCAGAGCCCCTCTCCCTTGGGGCTTCTCCTCTAACCACCGTACTACCTTGTTCTAGGTCATCCAGTACCGCACAGAATCCACTACCTTGCAATTAACCCTCTCCTGTGGGTACATTTTATCTTTGCAGTTGAATGGTACACTTTTGAGAGATGTCTGTCTTATATTACTTGTTACTGTTCTTAGTACTCATTCTGCTCAACCTTACCATGTAATTGAGCAATTTTGGGGATTAACCACAGTCAGCCTCTGCAGCTCTGACTAGCCACAAACTAACATCATCTGCCCTTTCTCTTGGTGACATTAAGCCTATGCCTAGCACAGACCATCAATGGAATTGTCCCCATGTGCCTTATATTTCCCCCTTGAAAGCAGTCTGTCACCATAACCTGAACAGGTCTTAAATCATTTTGTGTTAAGATAACATGCTTTTTTAAAAAAAGAATGTCAGCTTTCCACACTTGCCACAAGGGGGAGCAGCAGCTCTTTTTCAGGAACCAGACTGACTCCATAGTTTTCTTCAATTGCTCCCTCATTGTTCTGTTCTCTCCCATATTTGTTTCCAAGATTTTTTCTATTTTTATCTTTTCTTCTGTATGTATTTTCCACAACTAAAGGTACATTTATTCTTCACTTAAAA
>CAUYQV010177773.1:0-15507 GCA_963574575.1 Galagoides demidoff
CCCCGCCCCCCCCCCCCCCCCCCCCCCCCCCCCCCCCCCCCCCCCCCCCCCGGCCCCCCCCGCCCCGCCGCCACCTGGTGAGGGCTGGGGAACAGGAGTGGGCAGGGGAAAGAGGGCTGGGTTACAACAGTACAAGTACTAATATACTAATACTAATGTACTGGTACTAATATACTAATGTACAAGTTATGGCTCATTTGGAGGCACCAAAACTTTCCAGAATATATTTTGGAAGATTAATGAGTAGATTAACCTGATCAGCAAATTAATATAGTCAAAACTTAAGGGATAATAATAATTAGGGGCTTATTAATTATGAGCTATAAGGTATCATGCATACTTTTGATAGTATTTGGGGGGAAAGATTTTTTTTTAGATGGAGCCTCAAGCTATCCCCCTGGGTAGAGTGCCATGGCATCACAGCTCACAGCAACCTCCAACTCCTGGGCTCAAGGAGTCTCCTGCCTCCACCTCCCAAGTAGCTGGGACCACAGGTGCTCACCACAATGCCCGGCCACTTTTTGGTTGCAGCCATCATTGTTGTTTGGCAGGCCTGGGCTGGGGATTCGAACCCGCCACCTTGGGTGTACGTGGCTGGCGCCTTAGCCGATTGAGCCACAAGCGCCAAGCCGGGGGAAAGATTTTTTTTACTGCCATTTAGTTAAAAGCCACCAAAGAATTAAACAAGGTTGTGTTTTTGTTTTTGTTTTTGTTTTGAGATAGAGTCTCACTATGTCACCCTCAGTAGAGTGCTGTGACTTCACATCTCACAGCAACCTCAAACTCCTGGGCTCAAGGGATTCTCTTGCCTCAGCCTCCCAAGCAGCTGGGACTACAGGTGCCCACCACAACACCTGGCTATTTTTTGTTGCAGTTGTTGTCATTGCTATTTAGCTGGCCCAGACCAGGTTCAAACCTGCCAGTCTCCGTGTATGTGGCTAACACTGTAACTGAGGCAAGAAAGTAAAAGCAGAACGAAAAGAATCTATCCTAGCTGCTCTGTGTAGGCCTCAGCCAAGCCACAGGTGTTTCTGCTGTCTGTGGGTTTCTCCCCTGACATATGTGGGGCTTAGATTGTAACCTAGTAACTTCTTTGGGTTTCTATTGCCTTTGGAGCAGATGGTCTGACAGGTCTCAAGGACGTGGGCAAATCTGACCTTCCCCCTTGAGCCTGGGACCTTGAGGATGATGTCATGTCTCTCTGTCTTATGACCCTCGCGTGCACTCCCACCCTGAAAGGTGGATAAAAGAGAGGCAAGAGATTGAGTCAGGGGGCTCAGTTTTGAGAAACACGCTGGTGTTCCGAGTACCCCCGGCTGAATAAACTCGCTTCCTCTAATCAACTGGTTCCTGGAGTCTTCTGTCTGTGTCAGTTTCCTGCTACATAACTACTGCACTATGGGCACCTTTTCACCACAGAGAGAATGTTATTGATGAGGCATCATCTTTATAAGGGCATATTAAGAAAGATTAATTACAGTGTTACTGGAAGACAAGGCCCAACGAAGAGAAAGCACACTCGAACACCATGTTTAAAAGAGGAAAGTTTTATTTCAGCCAGCAGAGAGCAACGGCTCAGGAGAATTCAACATGGCTGTGCTTCCCAACTCGCAGAGTCTTCTTTTCATCCCCTGTCAAAAAGTGGATGAGTGCTATTTCTGTGTGTGCATGTAGGTGTTGACTCAAATAGTTCCAATTAATAATGAGTACATGTAATGTTTCTTTTTCCATTTTTTGATATTTCACTTAGAAGAGTGGTATCCAGGTTAGTTCCACCCAGATTAGTTAGAGAGGTATTAGTTCACCAATTTTTTTTTTTTAATGGCTGTGTAGGACTCAAATTGTACAAAAGCAATTTATGTAATCAAAATGTTTGTACCCCTGTACTATTCTGAAAATTAAAAAATAAAAATAAAAAAGAAAGTTGATTTCCTAATAACGGAAACTTTCAAAGAACACTAAATCTTCTTTTGGTAAATTTCCAGGCATCAGGTATCAAGTGGGTCCTTCTAATCACGTGCTAGTTTACCTGTCCTTAGTAATCCTTACTACAGCATCAGTGAGGACATCTGTTGAAAGTGTAGAATGTGGAGACAGCCTTTTGGGCTTGGGGAATGAAACCAGTAAAATCTCTGATGATGCAATATGGCAGCAAGGAAAACCAAATAGTGTTTGAATGATATGGCTTTCTAGGCAGTTTAATCAGGACAAAATGTACAGAAGTTGACAAGGTGAATTTAAAAGTGATATATATTTTGAATTGGCCTGAATAAAGTGCAAAGACAAATAACATAAGGGGAAAATTACTGGAAAGGGATTCTCATGTGGTTCTTAGAAATCAGAGCCAAAAGAAGCTTTAAAACCAGTGGGGATTTTAAAAGCACAATTAGTCAGAGCAGTGACTCAGTAGGTAAGAAGTTCTTAAATGGCAATATTTCAGGAAATTGTAGTCTTCTTGGTAGCAGTAGTTTACATAAGATTGCAATTTAAAAAATACAGAGGGTTAAGTTGATGTTTATTAGAAATAGTTTTTATGTCTAATATAAAACTATAACATACTGCAAAACCTCAGTTAATTAATTGCCCTACATAAAAAATAATAAATTACATTTGAGACAATATTTCAAGCACTTAGTCTAACTTATTAAATTGGTTTTAAATAGGAATGGCTATTCAATTAAGAAACTTTTGAATACAATACTCTTTGTTGTAAAGAGCTGAAAATCAAGTTTAATAATTATTTCAAAACACCAGCAACATACCTCTATTTGCTAATACAAGCTGAATCAATTCATTAATCTTCATTTATATGCTATTAAAAAATAGCAACTGTATACATTGTAAATAATTGATGAATAGAAATACGTAGGTTTTTTTTTTCCTCTGGAGGATAATTTGGCATAGAGAAAATACATAGAAATGGTGCAAAATCCCAAAACATATGTGGGAAAAGAAAATCACTCAACTTTTTTTTTTTTTTTTGATGGAAGCATGATTTGGTGGGTCCATGATCAATTAAATTTGACAGAACTCTATTGGTCAGCCCATTCCATGGGAGGCATAGAGTGTTTGATATTAATCTTACACACATTCTGTTGTGTTCACTTACAGGATGTGTAACCTTAAGCATTACTTAAGCTTTCTGAGATTCAATGTTCCTCTCTGTGAAATGATAGTATTTATCTCTTATAGGTGTTGACAAAATTAGATTATTTCATGCCATAAACATGTGAAAATGTCAAGTGTGGTGTTTTTATAGCAGGTAGTAAAACATGCCATCTGATTTCCTTCTTTCTTCTATTTGCCCAAGCTATTCAAGATTCTTTCTCCTTTCTACAGGACCAGAATCAAACAAGAAATAGTCTGTTGAGTGCACTGCTCCCTGGCATCATGATTCTCACTGTTTTTTATGTGAATAGAACCTGCTTAGGCACAACACAATGAGAATTATTGATACTTTTAATCAAGGAGAGAGACATGAGGATAAATGAACATAAAACAAACATTCATATTTAATAGCCATACCCCCAAAATAATTCTAAATGGAAATAAATGAAATTTATTGGTGATGTCAACTAATCCTGCTACTTCCTTAGGTGACCAAGAAATGATGCTCACCTTACTGGGAGATTAGCACCAGAACCATTTGCTTAATGATTCTAAGGTTCTAGCTAGAAGGCTATAGCTAGAAGGTTATAGCTAGAAGAAAATTGGTTCTGTATTTTTAAATCCATAGTCCCTTAGTCCCTTTTGGGATGCTTTCCATACAACCAAGTGATGACTCCTTGAATTACATTTTCCCAAGGCTAGTAGCCCTAACTTCTCAAAGACAACTCACTGGCAAACTTTGAAACTTAAAGGAAGCTCACAGATTCAGGTTGTGTGCACTACTGGATATAAAGCTCTAAACTAGGTCTAACTTCTGTTTCTGAGATATAATCTCTTGATGATTCTGAAAACTAACTGGGGAAAAGAAGGGAAAGAAAAATACATCAGTCCAAAATCTAATATACTTCTAAAATTAGGATATCAGGAATTGATGATGTTCAACATATATGAAGAAAATGTTAATGCAACCTCTGTTCCCAGTGATGTTAATCTTTCGTGGGTGGGGAACCTGCAGCCTTAAGTAAAATGTGACCTTCTTGGCCTTAAGTACAGCCTTTTGACTGAATCTAAATTTTACAGAACAAAGCCTTTTACTAAAGGGGGTACCTCAGGGAAAGTCAAAGCTTTTCTTACCTCCTTTGGTGCTTAAAAGAGAAACAACATCTAGCAGAAACAACATCCATCCCTGCTAGATGTTGTTTATTTTCAACAAAATGAAACTTATTTTGAATGCTATCATTTGTCTTAAAGAAATTTCTATTCAAAGTGTAAAGTGTTTCAATGTTTAATTCGCAGTGTCATGAATAAATATAACATTAATTTTTTATAATTTCAGTTGAATAGTAACACTTTTTCCTAGGCATATATGGAGCTTAGCTCCTTGAGATTTTAGTACCCTGGCATTTTTTTATGACTGAAATAATGTAAAATTTGGCCAGGCCCTTGGTTGTTTTCACACATTAACTGCTTGCTTCCTGCCCTATACCCCTTGTTCTCACTGTTAACCACAGATGCATTACTTCTTTGTCAAGCAGTAGGAGACAACTCCAGAGTCTCAAGAAAATTGTGTAAGTCTGTTTTGAAGAGGAAATTAGCTGCTGATACTTAGAAGTCTGGTTACAAGATATCATTTGAGAATGAGGAAGCACAGGCTGCTCCCTCATTCCCCTGGAATCCCATGCCTACCTCACTGCATGAAACCTCCCCACGTCATGTGTACGACAAGACAGATGAGTAATTTGTTCTTCTGTCTTCTTGCTTTGGCCAAATCAAATAAACCTTTCTCTGACTCCAAGCCCTGGAATTTCAGTGTTTGGCTTTAGCTGCACATCAGTCACAGGATCTGTATTTGGGGTTTACAATGAATACATTGCTAATGGTCACCAAAAAAACATGAGTTGAGATCCTATTTAATTTCCAGTTATAACTATTCACATTTTCAAAAATATAAATTAGAAGTTAATTCACAATTATCTTGATGAAAATGTTTAAAGATCTTAAGTAGCCCTTACATAACAGAAAGTTGCAGGCCTACAACAAGTAACAGGTTTGTAATACCTGATTATCTTGTTAAAAATGTAGTCTCTGGATTGACTTACACTGTCAGTTTTCCTTGATGAATTTCACAATGTAAGAGGTAGTCCTGCAGACCAGATTACTTTTATAACATCTGCTTCTGTAAACAGGGAACTGGGAACTAAAGTGGTCCACTCCCCATCTTGCCCCACATTTCTGTTTCTGATCACCATTTTTCTCATGGTCAGATTAAGCATCTTTTTCCTATAAAATTTATAGTTGGCAAAAGAGAATGTGGCCTCTCTTGCAAATTGATCTTCCTGCTAGCAATAGATGAAGTCTTTTATTTTCTTTTCTGTATTCTAACAGCCTTGTTCTAGTACTCCCAATAAAATTAAAAAACGAAACAAAGCAAAACAAAAACTTCCAGGGAACATAAGTACATTTTGAAAGAATCAGATAAATGAAGAAATTGCAGGGATACTTTTGCAAAAATTTTATGCTATAACTAGTAGCCTGAATCCAAACAAATAAAAATTGTGTATGTTTTTCAGTAGGTACAAATGGCATGCTTGCAATGTTACTTACAATCAAAGACTTTTAATCTCAAATATTACATTGATTAAGCTTTGTGAATATTGCATCAAAATTTGATAGCTTAGTATATAGATAAATTATATTTGTATATTCACTTCTCCTCATGTCTTGAAATTAATCACTACTATTTTTTTATGGAGTAAAGATAACATGGGTGCTTCCATGTAGTATTTTTAGAAAATTTACTATAAGTTCAGATACCTCTACAGTCTTTAACCTAAGATCCACTTTCTCCCTTCTTCCAACCATCATGTGTAATAGCAAGTTGGGTACACTTCTATAATTGCAACAATTGTATTTAACAATGTCTATCTTCTCCACTTGGAGGTGAGGCTCTTAAGATCAAAAGCTGCTTTATCTTTATGCGTTTAATGACTTCACTGCCTGGGTAATAATTGACTCCTGAATAGGTAAGTTAATAAAAGAAAGGAATAATATTTATGAATGATATCTACTAATTCTGTTCTAAATTGATTCACCCTATTATTTAGTAAATAATATTTCAAGTTATCATGCATACTTTATTTTGCAGTCTCTTTTCATTTGAAAATTCTCTGAGTATATCTATGCTTTATTTTCTATTATATTTGAATTTGATATTTATCTTTTACAAGTTTGTATAATTAAAAGCAATTGAGTCTCATAAAAAAAAAAAAAAACTTGAAGTTAGCCATCTGCTGTTCAAGCTCATTTAATGCACCAAATTGTAAGACTTCAATCAGAGTTCTGCAAATTAAGCAGTGGTAACCAATTACTTGGATTAAATGAGAAGTGAGAATGCATCATTTACTCTTAGGCCTCCATTAGGTCTTGGCCTTCTGTTTCTAATAGAGTGGGAAGAGTGTGTGAAATGCTGAAGATGGAGGAGGTAGACATCCAATACTACAATTATTTATTCAAACAATTGAGGATGGAAATCTCTCTCTCTCTCTCTCCCCCCACCCCAAGTCAATTCCAGACTATCTCTATAACCCTCCAGAGTAGATTAGTAGATTTTGAACTACTGGTAGTTAGGGTAGTAACTGCTATAATTGTAGTGAAAAGAGAAATAATAGTAGCAACAATTGAATCACATTTCCGATATCATTCTGGAGTTATACAACCCCTTTTCCATATCTTTGGGTCTACGAATAGTGCAAATCATATGAACTACCTCAAGACATTGACAAAGAAAGTTGTCTACCACCTGACTTGTGTATTTGTTTCCTATTGCTGCTACAAAAGCTTACCTCGGATTTAGTGCTTGAAGTAACACACATTTCTTCTTTCGGAGCTCTGAAGGTCATAAGTCTGTGAAAATAGCAGGGCTGAATTCTTTCTAGATGCTTCAGGGGAGAATCTACTTCCCTACTCTTTGAAGCTTTCAGAGTTTATCTGCATTTCTTAAAGGATGGCATGGCATCTTCTTTATATCATTCCAAACTTCTGACTCCGAGATAGCTGCACCCCTCATAGAAGAACCCTTGAGATATTGTTGGTCCCACCTGGATTATCCTGGATACTGTCCGTATGTCCATATGATTAACTGAATCACTTCTGAAATGTTCTACTTCTATATAAGGTAACCTATTTATAGCTTCTTGGCCATAGAGCATAAGCATTATTAGACCAGGAGCATTATTCAGACTAGCACATTATGGTTTTCAATATTACATAAAATATATCACAGAAAGTGGATCTTATTAATGAGTCTATTAAAATATGCACACATATTTACATATCATAAAAGTCATAGAAGCTCAAAAATAGTAGGGACCATACTGTACATATAATATATATGAATGCATAGAAATCAAACACTTGACAACACATATATTCTTTACTATAATACCCCTGTCAACTGAATGCGTAGCTCATGCTTAAAATATTCCAGAAGCAAGCTTGCAAAAAGCTACAACATGTCTGCTTAGAAGGTCATTTGAGAGTATATCCTTTAGTATATGAATGCTGAATTTTAATTCTTGTTCTATCATTTACTAGTACTATAATGGCATTAGATAATTACTTCTATAGCTCACTAAAAATTAATTTCCGTTTTTGCAATGTAAATAATTATAATTAACCCATGAATAGATATACATGGAGTATTAAAATATATATCTTATTATTATTACTATTATTCTAATGCTTAACTTCTTTTCTCTTAGGACGGGCATCATCAAACTACAGCCTGTGGGCCACATGTAGCCCACCGAGCACATTTATCTGGACCACTGGGTGTTTTTGCCGCCTCTACCTGTCCTGCTTAGCAGCCGACTCGTCCTGGGGCCCGCAGTCTGGTCCTCCAGTGGTCTGAGGGACAGTGAACTGGCCTCCTGTTTAAGAAGTTTGAGGGCCCCTGCCTTAGAAGGTCAAGGTAACTATTCACCATAAGTCCTGGTAGGAAACTTAAGTTGGCGAAACATTTTTTCTCTCTTAATAAACTTTATTCATTCAGTTTTTTCTTAACAAATCACACAATTTGTACAAATTAATGATGAATTCACTAATGAAAAAGTCATTTTTAACAAATTAAAACTGAAGATGAAATGATGTTTCATTAACCTACAAATTTGCCTTAATAATGTAGAGAGACAAAAGCAATACAAGCCTAAAGCTGTCAGGATAAGAAAAAGCTAAAGTAATTAGAAAAAAAAAGAATTGGATCTAAGTGATTGACATGCATGTATACATATGGCGATAAAAGTAAATGGAAGTCAAGCAGGTGGAAGGTGGAAGAGGGGATGAGTAAATTCACATTTAATGTGTACAGTGCACAGGGTCTGGGGGATGGACACAGTCACAGCCTGACTCAAACTGTAAAAAAGTAAGGCACGTAACAAAACGTTTGTACCCCTGTAACATTCAAAATATAATTAATTAATTAAAAGATAAAATATGCTCTTGCCTTTAAAAACACTTATAAGCCATCAGAGAATTCAGGTCTTAAATATCGCTTTCTCCTTGCCAGTCTCAGTGTCAGTGCTTAGTGAGTGAACCCAAAAATGGTTTGATAAAAGGCCCCAAGACTTTGTATTGAAAATATTACTCTAAACTTTCAGAAATATTTTATCTGGGATAATCTGTTATGCTTGGTGATATATAGAAAATACCTTCATTTTTTTTAAATTAGTTTAAAACTTTTCTAAGACAAATATTTCAATTATAATTAAATGATTATAATGTTAAGAAGAAGAATTCACCCAGACATATAACACAATTAATATAGTGTCTCAATAATACCTAATAAGACTTACATCAGCTCATCTCGGGTAGGCAGACTTTTGGCTCTGTGGCCTTTCAGACCTGATGTAAAGTCTGTAAATATGGATGCTGTTTCAATCTTCCACACGTGACTATCCAATTTTCCCAGCACCATTTATAAAACATGGATTCTTCTTCTTCTTCTTTTTTTTTTTTTTTTTGAGACAGCTGTCACCCTGGGTAAAGTGTTGTGGTGTCTCAGCTCACAGCTCAAACTCTTGGGCTCAAGTGATCTCTTGCCTCAGCTTCCCAAGTAGCTGGGACTATAGGACCCTGTCACAATGCCTGGCTATTTTTTTGTTGCAGTTGTTATTGTTGTTTTAGCTGGCCGGCCCAGTCAAACCCACCAGCCTGGGTGTATGTGGCTGGCGCCTGAGCTACAGGTGCCTTCTGGAACAGGGATTCTTTTCTCAAGGGTATAGTGCTGCCTACTTTGTCAGAGATCAGATGACAATATGTAGATGGTTTTATATATGGATTCTCTCTTCCCTCCCACTAGTCTATGTTCCTATTTTTGCACCAGTATGGTGAGCTGTTGTGTTTACGGTAGCCTTCTAGTATACTATAAAGTCTGATAAAGTGATGCCCTCAGATTTGTTCCTTTTGCTGAAGGTAGTGCTGGCTATTTAGGCTATTTTCTGGTTTCAGATGAAACATAAACTTATTTTTTTCTTGATCTGCTAAAAATGACATTTGTATTTTGATGGGAATTGCATTGAATCTATAAATCACTTTGGTGGTATGGACATATTGACGGTGTTGATTCTGCCAGTCCATGAACATGATGTGCTTCTCCAGTTGTTTACATCATCTGCAGCTTCATTCCTCCATAATCATAGTTGTGTTTATAGAGATCCTTCACCTCCTTGGTTAAATATATTCCTAGAAATTTTATTTTCTTTGTAGCATTGTGAAAGACATTGGGTCTGTGCCTTGATTTTTAGCTGTACTGTTGTTGGTATATATGAATGCTACTTATTTGTGTACATTGATTTTGTAACCTACGACTTTGTTGAATTTATTATCAATTCCAGGAGTCTCTTTGAATGTTTGAAGTCTTCTAGATATAAAATCATATTGTAAGCAAAGAGTGATAGTTTGATCTCCTCTTTCCCCATCTGGATACCATTAATTTCCTTCTCTTGCCTGACTTCTCTGGGTAGGATTTTCCATGAACAAAATAACATAAAAATAACAATGTTTAAAACAAATAAATTATTGAAATTAAATGAATGAATAAAAACAATACAATTTATTAAAAAATATAAGTCATATATTCAAAGCTTTGTAAAAATATTCAGGAGCAAAGTATATAGAACTCTAGAAAGAGCAGATCTTTGCATAAATGACATGAAAATTTGAAGCTGTTACTGGTGATACCTATCAACTGTGGTGCAGACTAGAACCTGGAAATTTAGGATAGGATAGGCACAGGCCGAGGGTAACTGCTTGGGGACAAGTAATTAGCAGAAAGAACTTTGGACAGTAACATGAGGTAGAATGCCATAATTAGATAACACAAGGGTCTCCACATGGCTGGCATCTCTCCCAAGACAAATGCTGCATTCTATAGCTATGCTGGACAAAAGGCTTAATAACTGAAGTGAAAACCTCAGAAAAGGAAATCAAGATTTCCAGCTGGTGCTCAGAAGACAAAGGCCTACTTAAAGGAAGGTCTTCAAGAAGACAAGTAACAGATGAAAGTCCTGGCAAAGTGATACTAAACATCCTAAATTCCTCCGCCTTCTTTTGAGTAGTTTGACTATTTTGTCAGGGTTGGTGCCCAGCTGAGTACTTCTCTGATGGAACGAAGAAACCAGCAAAGATTTTTTAATAGTGAAAACCTCTAAAGATACAAATGTTTCCATTCTCTCAACAGTGTGATATGCAATGTCAAAATGAAAGCTGTATGGAGGGTTATACATTAGAAATAAGGAGAAAGTCAAAACTGCAATCTGGGTTGAACTCAGCTTTTTCTGTGATTGGTTGCACTCTCTTCACTTAACAATGAGTGAACCTTTACCAATAAAAGCTATAGGGTGTGTGGTGTGTGTGTGTGTGCAGGCGTGCGCGCATGCATGTGCGAGGGTCAAAATAACCAGGTCACAGTATCTGAATTTGTTAGGTAGAGTCTCTCCTGTAGTTGTGTCCTGCACTGAAAAGGTGCCTCATACATCCCTAGATTTGCTCACTAATTGAGACAAAACTAATCCCCCTCCTCTCTTCTCCCCTCTCCATGGTTTCCCCTTCTCTCAACTAGAATTGGAGTTTTTCTCCTATGTGGGTGTGAATTAGAATGTCTACTGGCTTCTTATTAGTATTGGACATTTGCTTTTCCATTCTTGTGATATTTTACTAAGAAGAACGTGTTTCAACTCTCTCCAGGTTAATACAAAAGATATGAAGTCACCATATTTTTATGGCAGAACAGTATTCTATGGTATACATATTTCTAAATTGGTGGACATTTAGGTTGTTTCCACACCTTGGCAATTGTAAATTGTTTATAATGCTCTATACAATCTAATGCAAATGTCTTATGATAAAAGGAATTTTTTTTCTTCTGTGTGGATGCCTAGTAGTAGGATTGTGGGGTCAAACGGGAGGTCTAATTTGAGCTCTTTAGAATTTTACATACTTATTTCTGAAGATGCTGTATTAGTTTCCAGACCCACCAACAGTGTAAAAATGTTTCCTGCTCTCCACATCTACACCAGCATCTGCAACTTTGGGACTTTGTGATGTGGGATAATCTTACTGAGGTTAGATGATATCTTAGCATGGTTTTGATTTGCATTTGTCTGATGATTAGGAATGATGAGTATTTTTTAATATGTTTGTTAGCCATTCGTCTGCCTTTTAAAGAAGGTTCTCTTCATGTTTCTTGCTCAGTGACATATAGGACTGTTTGCCCTTTTTTTGTTGATTTAATTGCCACCAAAGTCTTCTTTTGCAGGTAGAATGGGGACTGAAGAACCCATTCTTGACAAGGAAAAACACCCCCGGAAAAATAGAGAAGGGAAAAATAAAAAAGTAAGCTGGAACAAAGGAAACTTAGCTAGTGCTAACTTTCTTATCTGCTAAATTTCTTATCTGAGCAAGTTTCCTGCTTTCCCTAGAACTCTGGACTGTTGAGGATACAGCTTACAAACATCCCTGCTGTATCTGTAAACACTCTGGAAAAAATAATGGTCACAGAAGATGCTATGACAAGGCCTGGAAAGATATATTAACCAGGCCATTTCCTGCCAAGTAAACAGACAAAGCAAATATCAATTGTGGAGAATTGAATTTGGCTGGGGCAAAGATCAAGGGAACAGCTTGAGCCCTGAAATATAGGCAGGAGGACTTAGATCCCTTATTGCAGAGGAAGACCCTTTGTGGTGGTGATGAGAGGAAAATTCCTCTTTCCCACTGATTCTTCAGAAGAGATTGAGGCCAGTGGTATTTTACTCCACATGAACTAGCAGAGTTTAATACCTCCCTAGGAATCTGTGTGTGACATGGCTCAGGTTTCAGATTTCTCAAGATTGCTGAAACCCTTAAAGTTAATGATTATAGAAACAATAGGAGCTGATGTGCTCACTCAGAGAAACTTGTGGCTTTCTTTTTTTTTTGGTCTTATATTTAAATCTTTTGTCTTTCTTTTTACTTGATTTTTGCAAGTGGTGAAAGATGTGGGTCCAATTTTCAGTCTTTTACATGTGGTTATCCAGTTCTTCCAGCACCATTTATAGAATAAGGACTCTTTCCCTCAGTGTATGCTTATTTTGGGTTTATCAAATATCAGTTAGCTATAAGAGAGTTGTTTCATCTCTTGGTTTTTTGTCTGGTTCCAAGTGTCTATGTCTTTATTTTTGTGCCAATATCATGCTATTTTGATCACTGTGGACCTATAATATTGCCTAAAGCCTGACAGAGTGATGACTTTTTTTTTTATTAAAAATTGTCTTTTCTATCTGGGTTTTTTTCAGTTCCACACAAAATGAGTAACTATTGGGGGGGGGGTGTTCTTCAAAGTATGATGTTGGTATTTCAATGGGAATTGTGATAAATCTGTAGATTGCTTTGGGTAGTATAGACATTCTAACAATGTTGATTCTTCCTGACCAAGAGCATGGTATGTCCTTCCATTTGTTGGTATCTTCTGTTATTTCTTTTCTTAGAGTTTCATAATTCTATTGGTAGAAGTCCTTCTTCTCTTTTCTTAGATACATTCTTAGGTATTTCATTTTCTTGGAAGCTACTGTGAAGGGAATTGTGTCTTTGAATAGCTTCTTGACTTGACAGTTATTGGAGTGTATAAAGGCTACTGATTTGTGGACATTGATTTTGTATCATCAGAAGTTAGTGTATTTCCTGATCACTTCTAGGAGTCTTGTGGTTGAGTCTCTGGGGTTTTCTGAGTATAAGATCATAACATCAGCATACAGTGAGAGTTTGCCCTCTGCTGTCCTCATTTGGAAGCCTTTCATAACTTTCTCTTGCCTGATTGCATTAGCCAGAACTTCCAGAACTGTGTTGAGTAGTAGTGGTGATAGAGGACATTCTTGTCTGGTCCCAGTTTTAGGTGTAAAAGCTTTCAGTTTTACTATGTTCAGTATGATATTAGCTGTGAGTTTGTTGTAGATGCCTTCAGTCAGTTTAAGATCTGGAGAACTGGGGGACAGAGACAAGATGGTGGACTGAAGTCAGCTTTTTACAGAGGCTCCCATCAAGAAGGAGACTTAAAGGACAGAAGTTTAGCAAGGAGACTGATGGTTTGGAGCAGAGTCAAGAGAGAAGATTGAAGAATGCACTTTAACCTTGCTGAGGTGAGCAGCAACCCCAAAATACAATCAAAAGGTACAAAATCCACTACCAAGTGGATGGGAGTCCCCTCCCTCACAAGAAAGGCTCACAATTTACTCCATACAAATAAGCGAACAGAGTTCAAATATCATCCTACTCTATCCCACAGGAGAGACCCCCTAAAAACTAGACCTCCTAACCCTGCTGACGTGCCACAGCACTCCCCTGCCAGGCATAAAACTGTAAAACTGTATAAAACTGCATATATTCCCTACCTGCAACTCTGAACTCTGAGGATTTCCCCCCCCCCACTCTCACCCTGAGGTCTGGAGGTTTGTCACCCATGGAGTCCAGATTATTCTTCGGTATTTCCTTGAGAGGAGTAGAGGGGGAAAGGGCTGGTGTGGTCTGTGCTGACTCTATGGCATGGGAGCAAGGAGAAGTCGGTCAGCTGAGAGGGAGCTACAGAGGAACAGTGGTATCCTGAGAGCGGCAGCTGCAGCATTGGGAGGGGCTTGCATCCCTGAGGCCATTCTGGACAGACGCGCACTGTCTCTGTGGGCAACCAGAGGTTTGGGGAATTTTTCTCCCATGACAGCCACTGGTGGAGCAGATTTGAGAAATTCTGTGAGTACTGACCTGGGTGGAGCACAGGGACTAGAATATGTGTAGCTCACAGACTTATAGGGACAACTTATCTGACCATAATAGCACCTAGCCCTCAGGGGAATATAGCTGAGAGAAAGGCAGTGGGCTGGCAGGGGCTGGAATTGACACCTGAGTGTAAACTCCAATTGTTTGCTGTCCAGGGTGGAGTATTTTATCAGCTCTAGCTGCCTCTGACCTGCAGAAGCATTTAGATGGAGCAACATCAATTAGGCACAGGGCTGGAACTGAGTGAACTACCCCAGCCTACAATTCTAGGCCTGAAGGTTGTCAGACCTCATCTTCTCCTGCCAGACTCAGATTTTCCAGTGACTCTGGCAGCCATAAACCCTGGGAGCAGTTGCTTGCTGGAGTGAACTTATGTCACAGTCCTGTGGGATTACCAGTGAGTAGGTGCAAGGTGAGAAAGGAGGTACTAACCTTCCAAGACTAATTTATTTGCTGGGTGGGTCCCTTTGCCCTCATGGAGCACTGGAGTCAGTTATATCTGAGCTGCAAGCAGACCCCTCTTATCTAGCTGCCAGAGACATTTGAATTCTCCCACCTGAGATTGGTGCTGAGTGGGACAACTGATGTGGACCACTTGAACTAGGCAAATCACCCAAAGACTATCCAAAGTTGACCCCTAGGTGTATAGTTGAGGGAAGTTTTGATTTTCGTTTCCCAGTTGTTGTTTGTGGGGGGCAGAACGACTTAATTCCTGGTATTTCTCCACAGCAGAGATTTCAACCAAGAGTAACAGATTAACTAGGGTAGGACAGAGCCAGCTGAAAATAAGACAGAGTCACTTAGCCCCCACCACACCAAACAGGTCCCCAGTCTCTCAGGCTGTAACACTGTATGGGTCCTTGACAAAACTCAAGGGGAAAGGCCAAATGGGGTAAAGTAATCCTGGGGTGCAATTACTGGAAAAGCTCTGGTAATATGAATAACCAGAGTAGATCAACACCCCCAAGAAAAGATGTGGCTGGTAATATGAATAACCAGAGTAGGTCAACCCCCCCCCAAGGAAGGATGTGGCAGACAAAACTGAAGATCCCCTATATAAACTGATGGCTGAGATGTCAGAAATCGAATTCAGAAGTT
>CAUYQV010177775.1:0-34157 GCA_963574575.1 Galagoides demidoff
GCCTCCCAAGTAGCTGGGACCACAGGCGCCCGCCACAACGCCCGGCCATTTTTTGGTTGCAGCCATCATTGTTGTTTGGCGGGTCCGGGCTGGGGATTCGAACCCGCCACCTTAGGTGTACGTGGCTGGCGCCTTAGCTGATTGAGCCACAGGCACCGAGCCAAAAAAAGCAAATCTTATTCTCTCTCCAGCAAACATCCATTTTTTTTTTTAACTGAATGGTAACTATGTACATTAATGCACTTCTGGGGTACAGTGTGGGGTTTTCACATGCAATCCAAAATACTTCCATCAAACTGGTCAACACAGCCTTCATGTCATTTTCTCAGTTGTTGTTTCAAAACGTTCACATTCTACTCTTAGAAAGATTCACTTGTACCCCTGTAAGATAAACCTCAGAAGTGATCCCTCCAATTCCCCTCCCTCCAACCATTCCCCCCTCCCTTCTCCCTCCCCTCTCCCCATATTCTTAGGCTATTATTAGGTTATAGCTTCCATATAAAAGGTATAAATTAGTTTCATAATAGGGTGTGTACATTGGACAAACATCCATTTTATAGCCAGGGAAGCATCCACCTGAATGCTGTACCCAGAACTAGAAGGCTGCTTGGGTCACTTCTGTGATAAAAGGGGCACACTTGTGGGGCCTACCATTCCAGTGACTGTCTTGTCTAGTCAGGGGTGGCGGGGTGAGGGGATAGTCTATAGGACTAAAACTGTAAGACCAGGCAGGGAAAGGTAAATATAACATTCTTCATCAAACTGAAAGATAATAAGACTAAGAGGCTTATCTGAATGAAGTTTGACTAAGTTTAAGGCAAAAAAGTTCCATTGTACATAGCAGCTGGCATACCATTACTTCATGGAGATAGTATGGATAAAAAATATAAATTCAATAGTTTAACTAATTTCATGGATGAATGAACCACAACTGATTAAAAGGTAAAGGAGGATATGCCTTGCCTTCAAGGGATCAAGACCAAAACATGTTTGTTTGTTTTGAGACAGAGTCTCAAGCTGTTGCCCTGGATAGAATGCTGTGATGTCATAGCTCACAGCAACCTCCATCTCAGGCTCAAGCAATCCTCTTGCCTCAGTTTTTCTATTTTTAGTAGAGATGGGGTCCCACTTTTGCTCAGGCTGGTGTCAAACTCGTGAGCTCAAGCCATGTACCTACTTCAGCCTGCCAGAGTGCTAGGATTATACACTTGAGCCACTGCCCCCAGCCAAGACCAAAACATATTAACTGGAATACTACACGGTCATTTAAAATGATGTTCCCAAAGAACATGGGCAAGATGCTTCTGGTATACTATTATAAGACAAAAAGGCAGGGTACAAATAGAAGTATTACAACTATTTTTAAAAGAGCCTATGCATAAAAAGTGGAAGTAAACATACTAAAAGACAAAACAGACACAAGCAACTGTTCCATCTGCTCCTGAAAGAATGTAATGGCCATACGTTCCAATGCTAAGGGAAAGACTGACTGGCTCAGACTTCTGAGAAATGATAATATAGCATCCAGGAAATTAGGTACCCAACATGAAGCATGAAAAAAGATGAACTATACATGATCATTATATACAGACAATGTGATTATTTACCTAGAAAACCCAGAAAATTCATCTAAAAAACTATTCCAACTAAATACCAGGGTTGGATGAGGTAGCTGGTGTGCTGCATACCATAAGAGAAAAGAAGTACAGGTACAGACTCCTGACTCTGCCACTTCATAATCGTGTGATCTTGGTTGAGTTACTTAACCTCTCTAAAATCCAGTTCATGTGTAAACAGGAAATAATAGTAATATCTAGACTTAGGTTTGTTGTAAAAATCATATGGGATAAGATGTTTAGAAAAGTGTATGGTTAACCATGGAGGTTGGCTATTATTATTTTATATATAATAACTAGCTATTATATTATATTCAATATATATTAGCTATTATCACATTCAAAAACCAGTAGAAAATATAACTTAAAGTCCACTCACAGAAAGAATTTATTTATTTATGTTTGAGACAGCGTCTCACTCTGCTGCCCTGGGTAGAGTGCTGTGATATCATCCTAGCTCACAGCAATCTCAAACTCTTAGGCTCCAGCAATCCAGCACCTGGCTAGTTTTTCTATTTTTAGTAGAGGAGGGGTCTCACTCTTGCTCAGGCTGGTTCTGAATTCCTGAGCTCAAGCAATCCTTCCTTCTACCTTGGTCTTCCATAGCACAAAAAGAATTTAAAAACTATAAAATATCCAAGAATAAACCTAATAAACAAACAACAACAAAAAAAACCCAACAAAGATCTATATGAAAAAGTTATAAACCTGTACGGAAAGACGTAGAATTATTGAATATTATCATTTTCCCGGATAAAGCCTCAAGAATATAAAATGGAGGGCAGCGCCTGTGGCTCAGTGAATAGGGCACCAGCCCCATTTACTAAGGGTGGCAAGTTCAAGACTGGCTCTGGCTGAACTGCAACAACAAAAAAAAATAGCCGGCGTCGTGGTGGGCGCCTGTAGTCCCAGCTACTCGGGAGGCTGAGGCAAGAGAATTGCCTAAGCCCAGGAGTTGAAGGTTGCTGTGAGCTGTGATGCCATTGCACTCTACCAAGGGCAACAATGTGAGACTCTGTCTCTAAAACATAAAAAAGAATATAAAATGGGGCTGGGCACAGTGCCTCATGCCTGTAATCCTTTCACTGTGGGAGCTGAGGTGGGTGGATTGCCTGAGCTCAGCAGTTTAAGACTAGCCTGAGCAACAGCAAGACCGCATCTTTACTAAAGGTAGAAAACATTATCCAGGTATGGTGGTACATGCCTGTAGTCACAGCTACCCAGGAGGCTGAAGCAAGAGGATGACTTGATGGTTCCTGTTGCTCAGTGGTTAGGATGCCGGCCACATGCACAGGGGCTGGTGGATTCAAACCCAGCCCGGGGCTGCTAAACAACAATGACAACAGCAACAAAAAAAATATCTAGGCATTGTGGCGGACACCTATAGTTCCGGCTACTTGGGAGGCTGAGGCAAAAGAATCACTTAAACCCAAGAGTTTGAGGTTGCTGTGAGCTGTGATGCCATGGCATTCTATCAAGGGTGACAAAGTGAGACTCTGTCTCAAAAAAATAAAGAGGATGACTTGAGCCCAAGAGTTTGAGGCTGCTGTGAACTATGATGATGCCGCCACACTCTACCCAGTGAGACAGCGTGAGACTCTTGTCTCAAAAAAAAAAAAAAGAAAAGAAAAGAAAACTGTCAATTCTTCCCTAGTTAATCTATTAATATAAATGCAATACAGTCCCATCTAAACAAGATTTTTTATTCAATTGATTCTAAAATTCATCTGAGGGAGAAAATCCATAGGAATAACCTAGGAATATCTGGAAAAAGAAAAAAAAACTAACAAGAAAGAAGTTGCTCTACTTTAGTAGATCAAAATACACTATAAAATTGTAGTATAATATTCATGCTGCAACAAATAGAGCAATAGATCAGAATGAATCAGAATAAAAAATCCAAAGCCTCACCTATCTATTTGTAGAGAATCAGTAGATCCTAAGCATGGCCTTTAAAGAAAGTATAGAATAAACTAATTGACAAATGGTATAGAGAACACTGGATAGATGTCTGGCTATAAAATTGGAGTCTTGCCTCCCAGAAAACATTAATTCCAGGTAGAGGAAGAACACAAACTTTGTTTTTCTTTAAAGAGATGTAGTCTTCAGGGTCTTGTTCGATCATCCAGGATGGAGTATACTGGTGCAATCACTGTTCACAGTAGCTTAAAACTCCTGGGCTAAAGTGCTCTTACAGCCTCTAACCTTTGAGCCTCTGGAGTAGTTGAGACTAAATACCAGCATTTTTTTTTTTAAACAGTCTCACTCTGTCACCCCAGGTAGACTAGAGTGCAGTGGCACCATCATAGCTTACTATAACCCCAAACTCCCACACTCAAATAAACCCCCTGCTTCATCCTCTTGAGTAGAGTGGACTACAGGCATGCACTACCACACCTAGCTAATTTTTCTTTTTTTAGTAAAGATGGGGCTTCCCTTATGGCTTGGGCTGGTCTCAAACTCTTAACCTCAAGTAATCTTCCTGCCTCAGCCTCCCAGAGGACTAGGATTATAGGCATGAGCCACTGTACCCAACCCTAAGTTTTTAAAACCACGTGGAAAAACCATAAAAGTGTAAGAATACAAGAAAAAAGTTTTATAATCTTATAGACATTCTTATGACTAATACAAAATTCTGCAGCTATAAGTGTAAAGATGACAGATGTAACCTACAAATAACAAAAACTTCTATACAACAGAAGACATCATAAACAAGCTGAAAGGAATTATCATATATAGTCAAAAGATTAGCACCCAGAGAGATCACCGGAAGAGATCTTATAAATCACAGGGGGAAAGTATACAAATGAGCAAAAATTTGAAGAAGTAATTTATAGAAAAAATAAACCTGGCCAAGAAAACATACAAATAACATTAAACCTCTAGTAAGCAAAGAATTGCAAATTACAAAACAACAAAAATAATTACAAACATACAGTATGTACTATGTGCTAGGTGTTGTTCTGATAAGTTTACATAGATTAGTTCATTTAGCCCTCAAAAAATTTCTACATATTTGCTGATTTTTCCTAGTTATAATAATAATACTGTGACTACATTTTAAAACTATCACTATCTTTTAGAGTACATAATGAGATATTTACAGATAAAATTATATGTCTGTTATTTGCTTCAAAATAATTTGGGAAGAAAAAGTGTGTGGGTAATATTGATAAAGCAAGATTATACAAGAGTTGGTAATTATTCTACTTCTGTATATTTTGAAACTTTCCACAATAAAAAACTTTTGAAAAAGTTTTTATGAGAGATATACTACCAATATTATCCCCCTTTTATAGGTGAGGAAATTGAGGACTAGAGAGATTAAGAAACTCAACAAGGTCACACAGCTAATAGGAGGGAGACTCAAGACTTGACTTCAGCCAGGCAGGCTGCAAAGTTAACCTCTTATCACTATTCTATACGTACTCCCCAACTTAGATGTTTTTTACCCATCAGTGTGGCAAGATTGTTCAAAAAACTGATACTATCAATACTGGCAAATATGAGGAAATAGGTAGTTGTACACACTGTGGATATACAATCTGATACAGTCCACCTGGAGGGCAATTTGGCAGAATCTAAAAACTTTTTTTTTTTTGAGACAGAGCCTCAAGCTGTCCCCCTGGGTAGAGTGCCATGGCATCACAGTTCACAGCAACCTCACCCTCCCAAGTAGCTGGGACCACAGGCACCCGCCACAACGCCCAGCTATTTTTTTGGTTGCAGCCATCATTGTTGTTTTGGAGGGCACAGGCTGGATTTAAACCTGCCACCTTAGGTGTACGTGGCTGGCGCCTTAGCCACTTGAGTCACAGGCGCCAAGCCCTAAAATCTTTTAAGTACACTTTTTCCTTGATCTAGCAAGTCCTAAGTATCTTTCCTAGAAAAATACCTTGACTATATGTACAAGTAGGCAAGAACAAAGATATTTCCCTAAGGGCTGTTAATAACAGCAAGATATCAGAAATAACCTAAGTGTTCATCACTAAAAGAGTGTGGTTACGAACTATGGTACATCCATATTATCATGAACTAGAATGCAGCAGTTAAGAATGAAGTAGAGCTAGGTTCTCTAACACAACAGGACTTTGAGCTACACAGGGAGATAAAGAATTCAAGTTGTAGAACAAATGGATAATGTGAGCCTAACACAAAGCAAATCATATATTTGTATATATGTGAACTTATATGATGCCTGCTGTTTGCTTCTAATGAAAAGATCTGAATGACATGTATTAGATTTCCTAAAGAAAAAGGAGTAGATGGAGGGGTAACTAAGGGGATGTTTTACTTTATATTCTATGTATTTCAAATGGTTTGAAATTTTTACAATCAGAACATATTTATACATTTCTTTTTTTTTTTTTTTTGAGACAGAGTCTCACTTTGTCGCCCTTAGTAGAATGCCATGGTTTCACAGCTCGCAGCAACCTCAAACTCTTAAGCTTAAGCAATTCTTTTGTTTCAGCCTCCCAAGTAGCTGGCACTACAAGTGCCCTTCTGGCTCAGGCTGGTCTTCAACTCCTGAGCTCAGGCAATCCACCCACCTTTGCCTCCCAGAGTGCTAGGATTAAAGGTGTGAACCAAGATGCCTGGCTCCTATACATTTCTTACCTTTTTTTTGAGACAGAGCCTCAAGCTGTCCCCCTAGGTAGAGTGCCAGAGCATCACAGCTCACAGCAACCTCCAACTCCTGGGCTCAAGGGAGTCTCCTGCCTCCACCTCCCCAAGTAGCTGGGACCACAGGCGCCTGCCACAACGCCTGGCTATTTTTTGGTTGCAGCTGTCATTGTTGTTTGGTGGGCCCGGGCTGGATTTGAACCTGCCACCTTAGTTGTATGTGGCTGGCGCCTTAGCCACTTAAGCCATAGGCACTGAGCCACATTTCTTACCTTTTAAAAAAACAAAATTGCTGGGAGACAGAGGCAGGTGGATTGCTTGAGCTCAGGAGTTCTAGACCAGCCTGAGTAAGAGCAAGACTCATCTCTACTAAAAATAAAAAAACTAGCTAGGCAATTGTGGCAGGCTACTATAGTCCCAGCTACTTAGGAGGCTGAGGCAAGAGGATCACTTGAGCCCAGGAGTTTGAGGTTGCTGTGAGCTATGACACCACCACACTTTAACCTGGAGCAACAGAGTTCTCTGTTTCAAAAAAAAAAAATCCAAAAAGAAAAAGTTAAAAAAGCAAAATTGAAATTGGGAAACTAAAAAGAAGATAGTAATAAAATTATTCTTTTGAAGTTATCTAAAAGATGGGTTGCATATTGGTAGCACAGTGAATTTTACCTTTATTTTTTTAGAGACAGGTGTTGCTCTGTCACCCAGGCTGGAATACAGTGATGCAACTTTAGCTCACTGTAACTTCAAACTTCTGAGCTCAAGTAATCCTCCCACTTTAGCATCCCAGGTAGTTGGGACTACAGGCATGGGCAACCATACCTAGCTGGCTTTTTTTTTTTATTTTTGTAGAGATGAGGTTTTAATATGTTGTTCTCAACTCCTGGCTGAACTTCCCAAAGCAATATGATTACAGGCATGAGTCTTCATGCCCAGCCACAGGACACTGAATTACATGTGATTCTGAGAATCAGACAGGCCACTAGTCTAGATTATTCACCTAGATAGCTTCTTAGTGGTGAAGACCTGGGAAGAGTTTTCTGTGAGTGCTCTGACAGTGCTTTTCCCCTAAACGTCTGCTTCATAGCCACTCTCTCTTGTAAAGAGGTAAACCAGGGCTTCTTCAAGCAAGTAATCTTCAGAACTCCACTGTGAGCTCATCAAAGGCTGAGACACCAAGCTTACCCCATAATAGTGCCCTATATATACTGTTACTCAAATGATTGTTGCCACTATGGCTAGCTAAGCCTAAAGCACAAAATACATTTCTGATTTCAAAATAACACATCTTTTCTTCTTAGGCAGGCCTATTTTGGCATCATGACAGTGGTCAGCCCAATGCCTGAGCCACCCGGCTGCTGATATTTTCATCAGGGCATGGATGGGCCATATGGGCTGGTAATTACTAGAAAACACTGAGGCCAGACAAGCTCTGATATGCTTTCTGATGAACATAAAGAATATAAATGGCTGGTCTGTGAACAGAAGCCTGGGATAGGCAGATGTAAGAACCATTAGTGTCAACTGTGGTCAACAAACAAAGAGGAGAGTGAGGCTTGACTGGAGAGCTGCATAGATAAGCCAGACACAAATTCAACAAGTTTACTTTAAATTTGATTCTGTCTAGGCATGATCACACCTGATCCCAGCACTTTATGAGGACAAAGTGGGAAAAATCACTTGAGACCAGGGGTTGGAGACCAGCCTGGGCAACAAAGTGGGACCTCATTCTACAAAAAGAGTAGGCTTGGCGCCTGTAGCTCAAGTGGCTACAGCAACAGCCACATACACCAGAGCTGGCGGGTTCAAATCCAGCTTGGGCTTGCCAAACAATGACAACTACAACCAAAAAATGGCCAGGCATTGTGGCAGGGGCCTCTAGTCACAGAGCGACAGCTTGGGGCTCTGTCTAAAAAAAAAAAAAAAAAAACTTATAAAAAAGAGTAGGTCCTAGCTACTCAGGAGGCTGAACCAGGAGGACTGCTTGAGTCCACAACTTTGGGGTTGCAATGAGCTATGACTGTACTCCAGCCTAGATAATAGATCGGAGCCTCTATCTTAAAAAAACAAAAACATTACCTACATTAATAAACCTTAAAAGGATCTTGAGACTTAGCCTTGAGATTTGGTTAAGAGCATTTAGCCTTCATAAGACCAGCAGAGAAGAGGACAGGTCACAGAGAAATCTGTGTGACCTATGATCCCAAGGCCCTACATTCCTGACCCACTATAACATGTAGGCCCAGAGCCAATGGAGTTCACTAGAGATTGGCTGGCTCTTATCTGCATTCTCAATGTTCATAAACACCAACCTAGGATAGTCATCTTCCTATGACAGCATAAAAGCACAATGAAGATCTTTTAGAAAAAAGTTTTCTTGAGGGTGGTGCCTGTGGTTCAGTGGGTAGGGCGCCAGCCCTATATACCGAGGGTGGCGGGTTCAAATCTGGCCCTGGCCAAACTGCAACAAAAAAATAGCTGGGCGTTGTGGTGGGTGCAGCTACTCAGGAGGCTGAGGCAAGAGAATCACCTCAGCCCAGGAAGTGGAGGTTACTGTGAGCTGTGTCACGCCATAGTATTCTACCAAGGGCGATAGAGTGAGACTCTGTTTCTACAACCTCCAACTCCTGGGCTCAAGCAAGTCTCTTGCCTCAGCCTCCCAAGTAGCTGGGATCACAGGCACCCGCCACACTGCCCAGCTATTTTTTGGTTGCAGCTATCATTGTTGTTTGGCAGCCCGGGCTGGATTCGAACCCACCACCTTAGGTGTATGTGGCTGGCGCCTTAGCCACTTGAGCCACAGGCGCCGAGCCTACAAAAAAAAAATTAAAAAGGAAAAAAAGTTTTCTTGGAGGAACAAAGAACAGCAAAGTCCAGTCACACTATCCACTACATGATTCCAAGGCCTCGTATTATGACAGGGCCTAAAATAAGAAGGAACTTGATCACAACCAATGGAAAGGAGTGTCACAGTAACATTCAGCAAACTGAAAAAAGGGAGACAGAAGGGTGAGTGTCAACCTATGGATTCATTCCTACCATCTGCATCCTTGAACCACTTCTTTCTATCAAGATAGAGATAGTGGGAAAGAAGGTAAAGCTCTACACCAGTGGTTCTCAACCTTCCTAATACTGTGACCCTTTAATACAGTTCCTCATGTTGTGGTGACCCCAACCAGAAAATTATTTTCGTTGCTACTTTATAACTGTAATTTTGCTACTGTTATGAATCGTAATGTAAATATCTGATAAGCAGGATGTGTTTTCATTGTTACAAAGGGGTTGCAACCCA
The DNA here is from genome assembly GCA_963574575.1 of Galagoides demidoff. Lineage (NCBI taxonomy): Eukaryota > Metazoa > Chordata > Mammalia > Primates > Galagidae > Galagoides > Galagoides demidoff. The sequence goes on from CAUYQV010177775.1 coordinate 9,529, forward strand.
CAGGTTGAGAACTGTTGCTCTATACTCTTCAACCTCTAATCTGATTGCTGTGGCATGTTCCACCAGTACCCTGAAGGCTATGGGTTAGTGGAAGGGCAGCACAAGGAGAAGGAAGGAAGTGTCATAGAGGAAGGAGGTGTCATAACAAGCAAGGCTTGTTATGCATTATAAATTAAATATAATAAAGCCATGGAAGAAGGATTCATGACAATAAGACCTGGCAAGTAAAGTCTATTCCTCAAGAAAGGAATGCTCCATTGTTAGAGGAGTGCCAGCAGCAAACCCTGGCATATGCATCAACTCTTTCTTTATGATAGGAGACAAGGTCCCCAGAGTCTTCACACTGGTAACATACAATGAGGCTTACATTACTGAGGGAAGTAGAAAACTCCTAAGGCTAGAAATAGTAGCAGATGTCTTTCTCTATTACTATTTCTCTGCTAAAAGATTTCTATTTTAGGGCTTTTCAGGAAGGCTAAGTTCTGAGGAGCTTTCTTATGTCCAAATTAGTTAGCAGCACCAGGAACCTTGACCTTGAACTTTGTTTCTCCTAAAGATTCCATGCCCTCTTAACAATGGTACTAAAGAGGGAGAAAGCAGGCGGCCTTATCTTCCACACAAATATGTAAACTGTGTTTCTGCAGTCTAATTCCAAACCATGCAGCCTGCTAGTTATTTTCCTTTGGAGGAGGCCTGGACAGGTCAGGCCTTTGCCATTCTAGGACTTTGCTTCCATCTCTCTATGCTCCACTGGGAGGATGCTAGGCCACTGTTTATTCATCCAACCTCAGGTCTGCAGCCAAGTTCTTTCCCCTGTGCATGTTATATCCTAGGAAAATGGCAAGGTTTTCTAAGGACACCATCGACACCTTACAAAGGAAGAATCACTAATCAGCTGACCAGTAATGAAGTGAGGAGGAGGACATCTAAGGCTATCATGCAACAGTTCCTTCTAGACTCTTTTTTTTTCTTTTTTTTTTTTTTGAGACAGAGTCTCAAGCTGTCACCCTGGGTAGAGTGCTGAGGCATCACAGCTCACATCAACCTCAAACTTTTGGGCTTAAGCAATTCTTTTGCCTCAGCCTCCCAAGTAGATGGGACTATAGGCACCTGCCGTAACGCCTGGCTATTTTTTGGTTGCGGTTGTCATTGTGGTTTAGCTGGGTTCGAACTCATCACCCTAGATGTATGTGGCCAGAGCCCTTGCTGACTGAGCTACAGATGCCACACCTTCTAGACCCTTTAATTCTGTTTGAGACTTGGCAACCAAGGTCTCTGAGCTCAGTCACCATTCACGTGGACATTTTGAAAACAGATATCATGGAGTAATTTGATTTTTATAAAAACAGTAGACACCTATTCTTCTGTCTGCCCTTCACTCTCCTTCCATACATGTGATTCCTGAGAGATCTGCCATGTTCTTACATGACTCTCCCTCCCTAGCTACATTACTTAATCAAGGGGTGGGCAGCTGAGTCAAGCTGAGGCAGTGAGTTTCTACCTTGGGATTTTTGAAAGCCAGTCACTCCCTATGACCTAAGCAATGAGATGCCAAACTCAGGAGCTCTTGGTAGCCTTGTTGGAATAAGCTGGTCAGCAAGGAGAAAAGAAGGAACTAAGATTCAGGAAGAAACAGAGATGAGCAACTCAGAGGTCCTGGCAGCACTGTGGCCTCTAAGTCCAGCTTATTCCTGAGGCCTACTGTACTTGAATTCCTCTTTTGGCTTAGTTGTTCAGCTTTTCTCTTGGATTTCATGAGTCAAGTATTCAAAGTTTTACTTATGCTAATTTAAATTTGGTTTCTGTCACTTACAACCAATTTGTCCTGAATAACATAGAGCCTCTGTTCAGTGGCTGCTGGGCTTTTCATCCAACTGAATGTCCTCACTGAGAGCCAATTGAAGCCCCAGTATCTCCTAGATACCTCGAGGCCTCATGAAAACAAATACTTCAACCACAAAATCAATAGCTGGTGGATCTGCTAGAAGAGCAGATGAAACAGAGCAGCACAGGCTGGCCTGGAACTTCAGAAAGAAAATGAGGTCTGAAGCCAGAAAACAGTGCCAGGAAAAATCTTCCCTTTGGCTCCTAGTAAGAGGTGGGGAGATCTGGACAACAGCAGATAACAAGGATGCTGTTTGACAAATGAGAGTATAGTTTGCAAGAGACAAGGCCCTGATCTTCTTGAAATCTCTTTTTATGGATTGATGAGACTGAAAGTTCTACTGGAACCCATAAAGGCTCATTCTGATGGGATGGAGTTTGGTCTACTCTCAGATCCTTGCACTTTCAACTCTAGTGCCAGGCTTCTTTTTATTTTTTTGCAGTTTCTGGCCAGGAGTGGGTTTGAACTCACCACCTCTAGCATATGAGGCCGGCGCCCTACTCCTTTGAGCCACAGGTGCCATCCAGGTTTTGGTTTTTTTTTTTTTTGGCTGGGACTGAGTTTGAACCTGCCACCTCCAGTATATGGGGCTGGCGCCCTACTCCTTTGAGCAACACAGGTGCTGCCCCATCCTTGCACTTTTAACAACTCCAGTGCCAGGTTTCTAAAAGATAGATATTAATAGTTTAAAGATAGACACTTTCCCAGTATTCATCTAATTTGAATTTAAAACATGCACAAATAATTAAGATACTGATAGGCTCGGTGCCTGTGGCTCAAGTGGCTAAGGCACCAGCCACATACACCTAAGGCGGTGGATTAGAATCCAGCCCGGGCCCACCAAATAACAAGGATGGCTGCAACCAAAAAATAGCCAGGCGTTGTGGTGGGTGCCTGTGATCCCAGCTACTTGGGAGGCTGAGGCAGGAGACTCGCTTGAGTCCAGGAGTTGGAGGTTGCTGTGAACTGTGATGCCACAGCACTCTACCCCGGGAGGACAGCTTGAGGCTCTGTCTCAAAAAAAAAAAAAAAGATACTGATAGAAAACATAAGGGTTAATTTTAACTACTTTCTCTTTGTGCATGTTTGAAATTTTTCAGAATTCAAAGTTGAAACACACACACAAAACCAAGTGACAGTGATCTTTCTTTGTAATCCCAAGCAACTTCTTTGTTAAAATTTCTATTATCTCTTCCCCACCCCAACCTGGTACAAATGGCCCCAAAAGCTAGGAAAAAATAAATCTGACTACAGTAGCAAACTCAAATATTCTATTTCTGAATTCCTCTGAATGACATGCACACGCACATACCCAAAATTCAAGAGGAACCAAGCTGAAAACTCACGTAAAAGCACGTAAGATTTTGTTTCTCTTAAAAAACAAAAACCAAAAATAAAACAAAGCACATACTAAAACTTAAAGTAGTCCCACGAAACCTTCTTACTCTTTTTTTAAGTGAACCTGGCTCCAGATCAGAAAGAGATTTGAAGTCTAAGTCAGAAATTAGGTATGAGGAAACCAAAGCCTATTCACGGAAAATCACATTGTGATATATAAAAATAATAAATGATGTATTACTATACAGTACATAGACAAACACGTGTATGTGTTTAGGTGTATATATCCATGAATACATATACAGTAAAATATTGAAGCAAAACATGACAAGTATCTGAGGCTCAGATTCCTCTGAAAACCCAGCCCCTCACAGGTTACCACCATGTGAAGCCTGCCACAGTGAGCTGTCCCTTCTTGTTCCTCTCAGCTACACCACCCCTCCAAGGTGCCCAAATTCTGGCTTGGCACCCATTGCTCAGTGGTTAAGGCACTGACCACATACACAGGGGCTGGCGGATCTGAATGCAGCCCGGACCTCCTAAACAACAATAACAACAAAAAAAATAGCCGGACGTTGTGGTGGGTGCCTGTAGTTCCAGGGCCTTGGGAGGCTGAGGCAAGAGAATCACTTAAGCCCAAGAGTTTGAGGTTGCTGTGAGCTGCGATGCCACAGCACTCTACCGAGTATGACACAGTGAGACTCTGTCTCAAAAAAAAAAAAAAAAAAAAAGACGCCCAAATTCCAACCAACCTTTGGTCTCTATAAAACTTCCCCTCCACATTCCTGCTCAGGACTTTGTCAGCAACCCTCACCTCCCTATTACCAGCCTGTAGCCACCAAATTCTACCTCCTAAGGCCCCTTGGTAGACAAACAACTCGGCATATTTGCTTTCTGGGAAAAGTCTACTCCTTGATGTTTAATTTCACCTCTTTGGAACATTGGCATAAAAGCCAAACACAGAATGAGCCACAGGGAAGCATGGGGACCAGGGCAGTGCCTGACTCAATGCCATGCCCACCATCAGTGCCACAAGGCCCTCCTCTAAAGTGCCAAGATATAGGGCAGGTTAGGGTGTGGTGCCTTATATTACTTATGATCTGTGGGGACACCTATCTATGCATACATGTACATTACCAAATTAGAGACTGCTGATATATAAGTCAACCTTTCTCCCTGCCATCCTCCCCAGATAATATAAAATCAGATCTTTCCAAGTTGTGCTTCTCCTCAGAAAGTCTCCATACCTCACACCAACCAAGCCACAATTAGAGCAAGACTATAGAGATTAGCATGTCCACTCCTTATTCCCTGCAAACCATTCCTAGTCCAGGACCAGGAGGTGGCTGCTGGCTATTCAGCCCTCAGTTAACCTACTGTCTGAGGCAGAAAGCTATGCTATGGCTCTGCTCCCAGGTGCTGGAATTTGGCTTCTGGGAGGAGAGAAGATATGGGCCCAGTCACAGCCTTGGGAAGAGGTGCATGCCCAGCTGGGCTGTCTTAGCCTGGCCATCCTTTTCTGAGGATAGTATGTGCATGCACACACACACAAAGCCTTGTGTTTGCTCCCTTTGGTTAAGGGGGCACGAAGGATGCCCCCTCTAAACACATGCACTGCATAATGTTTCTATTTATGCTGAGAAGCAGACAGCAGTCCACAGACATACTTATGTCCCACACGAGCAAGATACACACATAGCCTGTGGAAACACTGTGCCCACAGGGGTCTCCTCACTCAACTCTACTGGGCAGTTGTGCTTTTGCACCAGCCCAGGTGTTAAGCCCTGTGATTTTCTCCCCCCTTTGGCCTGTATCCATCCCTCCCACTGCCCTCCCATGGTAAGTACTTTCAGGCCACACAATGAGTGGAAGGAGGAGAAACACTTCTATTGAGGAAGGCGTTTTGTTGTTTCATCCCTAAGGGGAGGGCTGTAGTAGGGAAGTGGGGGGGGGGTGCAAATTTCTAATAAGCAGTTTTTCTTCTCAAAGCTAAAATGATTTTCTTTAATTGCTTGATGGGAACAGTTTATTGTAGGGGTCTCTGTCCTCTCCCCCAAGCCTAATTGACTTACTGAAGTTTAACAGGGGCTTTCACCTGGATAGACCACAATTATTCCCCCATCCCACATTTGTACCTGGGCTCTCCCCACAGGGAGCCTTTGTTCCCCCTAAATACAGCAGTGACACAAATGTCCCCAGCAGCAGGGGAACACAGGGAAGTGGTAATTTTCAGCCCAACTGCAATTAGCTGAGAGCTTTTCAGCCTTCCCAGTGAATGGTGGGGAAACTCTGGCATGTGGGAATGGTGAGCTGGACTACTCTGTATAAGCCAAACAAAAGAGGCCTCTGAATTGGGCCCTGCAGTGAACCAGACCAGGGCCAGTGGGCACAGCTGGGACTGTGCCTATATAAGAGAATAAGGTGCTGTCATCTATCACCTACATTATCATTCTGCCAATCTGTGCCTTCCAGTCAGAGTCTGTACCCCAAATAGCTTTTTGGGAGATGGAGGCACTCAAGATAGTTGATCTGTACTTAGTGCCACAGCCTTGAATTTCTGAAGAAAAGAACAGTGAAAGGACAGTGGATTGAACCTGAGCCAGTGTGGGACAAAGGAGGTGGCTATATGGCAGAGTGGCTACAAAGCTGTATCCACTCAGCTTTCCCCAGAAGGCCTAGGGCTGGAGCTCACATGTTTTGAGCATCCACAGTTACCCCAGAATCAGGAATCCTAGGAGAATGAATCTCTGATAGATTCTGTGACACTTAACTCCACTTGTTGCCACCACAGCAGTCCTATTGCCTAGAGAGTCCTTTGCTTAGAAGTGGTTTCAATACCTGAGAGGCACAGAGTGGGAGCAACAAGTGGCTTATCTGGGGTCAGTGCCAAGGTATGCAAAGACTGGCAAGTGACTGGCAATGGAAGTAACTAGAGAGCCAGTAGCAAGCACGCTTACTGGATTCTTTTCACAACCAGCTACGGAAGCTCCCCAACCTTGGAGAGAGAAGCAGTTTTTTGAAAAATACAAAAATGAAAAACAGAACATAAGGACTACCTGACAAATGAGTTGTTTGAGAAAGAATGAAGACTTGAGATAATTGCCAGGTGAAGACACCCAGAACCCAGATCAGGGCAAGTGCCAAGGCAAACAGGACTGTGGTACTCTAGAGGATACAGGGTTGGGGCCAGGTAGGACTGCATTTAGTGACAGTTCACTTACTCACAAGCTGCCTAACATTGGACAAGCCTACAACCTTCTGGTACCTCAAATTTCTTGTCTGTAAAATGGGAAAAAAAGCCAACAATTCCATACATCAATGGGGAAGAGAAAGAACAGAACCTTCTCTAATGAAGACAGATGATGGCTAGCAAACATATGAAAAAATGCTCATCCTCCCTAATTATTAGAGAAATGCAAATTAAAACCACCCTGAGATATCATCTAACCCCAGTGAGAATGGCCCATATCACAAAATCTCAAAACTGTAGATGCTGGTGCGATGTGGAGAGAAAGGAACACTTTTACACTGCTGGTGGGACTTCAAACTAATACAACCTTTTCTGAAGGAAGTATGGAGAAACCTCAAAGAACTCAACCTAGACCTTCCATTTGATCCTGCAATCCCATTACTGGGCATCTATCCAGAAGGAAATAAAAAGCTTTTATTATAAAGACACTTGTACTAGACTGTTTATTGCAGCTCAATTTACAATCGCTAAAATGTGGAAACAGCCTAAATGCCCCTCAACCCAGGAATGGATTGGCAAGCTATGGTATATGTATACCATGGAATACTATTCAGCCATTAAAAAAAATGAAGATTCTGCAGCATTTGTATTAACCTGGATGGAGGTGGAACACATTCTTCTTTTTTTTTTTTTTAATGGGGGGGAGGGGGGAAGGGTTTTTGGTGTTTTTTTTTTTTTTTTTTTGTAGAGACAGTCTCACTTTTTTGCCCTCAGTAGAGTGCAGTGGAGTTGCTCCAGCAACCTCCAACTCCTGGGCTTGGGCAATTCTTCTGCCTCAGCCTCCCAAGTAGCTGGGACTACAAGTACCCGCCACAACACCCGGCAGTGTGTTGCAGTTTGGCCAGGGCTGGGTTTGAACCCACCACCCTCGGTATATGGGGCCGGCGCCCTACTCACTGAGCCACAGGCACCTCCCGGAACACATTATTCTTAGTGAAGCATCATAGGAATGGAGAAGCATGAATCCTATGTATTCAACTTTGATACAAGGATAATTAATGATACAGTGGGGGTGGAGGAAGGGGAGAGCAGACAGAGAGAGAAGGAAGGAGGGAATGGGGGAAAGGAAAAAAAAAAGAAAAGATAATAGTGACTAATTCTCACATAAATTGGATTTAATTTTGACTAAAGTACATTATTTGAACAATAAATTTTAATTCAACTTGTCAATATGTTGTTTAGGATATTGCATTCTCATTTATAATTGAAATATGTTTATAATTTCCCTTTATAATAATTTATTTTTTCCAATCCTAATATCAGGTATATCAGATAAAGTAGAATGAATCTGAAGTATTTCTTCTTTTTCTATTATCTATAAGATTTGGCATGATCTGTTTTTTGAAATTATCTTCTATTTTTATTTATAAATATTAGTTGTCTAGTTTTTGAGACTTTGGGGAAAAAATTTAAAAAATAAAATAGGAAAACAGTTATACTATGACAATATTTTGCAACTTAAAAAAGAAAAAACATTTCTATGATCTAGTATCTATAACAGAGTTCTAAGACAGTACCCAGGAAGCTATTTGAGATGACCAGAGTCACCCCATGTGATTTCCCAACCTCCTGCCTTTGACACAAACCTTCAGAGCCTCATCTAGAAACTCCAGAACTAGATACCAGCCAAGCCTACTCTATTAATAACATTATAATCCAGCAACACAGACTGATGAAAAGGAACAAAGCACTGCACAGGCTACTACTGGTCACAACCCTCCCTTTCAGGCTGCCTGCCAGTCATGCCAGAAGAAATGGGACCATGCATTTACCATCTAAAACCTCACCACATGCAATAGAACAGTGGTTCTCAACCTTCCTAATGCCGCGACCCTTTAATACAGTTCCTGTGGGTCACGACCCACGAGTTGAGAACCGCTGCAGTAGTGTCTCTGACAGCCTAGATGAACTATATTCAGGCATAACTATGGCTATGGACAGTTGGAGCAGTTTGGCATATGGTTTGTAGGTGGTGGTGAGGTCAGACTTTTTACCTATCTATCCAACACAGATTTAGCCATGAACACTGCTAAGATATGATGTGCTACCTCACCTCGCTCTTTCACTGGCCTAGGCTGATTGCTAGCAACTAATGTTCTCACCCTCAACCCCACCCCATGGCCTCGCAAAAGAGTTTCAAAGTGATTCCACAGAAGAAGTCTACAAAGCAAAGGGTAACTACTCCCAATACTTAGAATTCAGAGATATGAAACCAAACCCTGCCCACACCACTTACAGGAGAGAAACAAGCCTGCATGATGGGAGGCTGTGAGTTTCCTGAAACAAGCTGCTCAGAACAATTGGCTTGGCTCCCCAGGCACATCCGGATTGGACTCTTCCCTCCTTCCTATTGCCTCTATATCAGCCTGTGTTCCACCTGTATAGGATACCCATTTCCCTTCACCTTTCCCTCACACACACTCAGAGGCTACCTCCCCAGGATAAACAGAAGATACTGCTCTGGGAATGACCACCCCTCTCACAAAAGAGACCTTGCCTGGGCAATTCCTGAGCAGGAGGTAGGCACAGACAGGGACTTCATTCCTTCAAAAAGCACCTGATGGCTCTCCAAGATAGCCCTATAATAGGTGTGTGGATGTTCAATAAAAACAAAATTCACCTAAACTTATCCCTAGGCAATATAAGATCCAGCCAGAGAATCAAGTCTTGAATTCATTTTCTTTTAAACTTGGAAACTATTCAAGACAATCAACAAGTTCTAATCCCAAATGAGAGAGAGTACAAGCATGTAATGGGGAAGCAGACAGTGCAGCACTACAATTAAAAAGCACGGACTGGGTGGTGCCTATGGCTCAGTGAGTAGGGTACTGGCAGGTTCAAAACTGGGCCCGACCAAACTGCAACAAAAAAATAGCTGTGTGTTGTGGTGGGTGCCTGTAGTCCCAGCTACTTGGGAGGCTGAGGCAAAAGAATAGCCTAAACCCAAGAGCTGGAGGTTGCTGCGAGCTGTGACACCACAGCACTCTACCGAGAGCACTCTTAAAAAAAGAAAAAAAAGCACAGACTCTAGACCAGATGGACTCAACAACTCTGGGTGTATCAGTTATAAGAGATGTGACTCTGACCATGTTAGTTAACCTCTTTTAAGCCTCAGTTTCCTTACATGTAAACTGAGGATATGACGGGACCTATCAGGGAGGATTAAATGAGATATAAAGTGGTCAGCGTAATGCTTGGCATTTAGTTGGCACTTTATAAGTGCTAGTCACTCTCATCATTAATCATCATCACTGGCTAGGCAGTGTCATTTGGGATTCTTAATCAAGGTAGTGGCCTAGTAAAGGGAACCTGCACCATTCCCCTCCTATATGCTTCCTCTCCTCAAGCACCAGGAACTGGGATAAGAAGTGAGAGCTCAGGTTCCCTGTCCCTATTCCGCAGGCCACTTCAGAAAGCTACTGTCAATGCTGATGACAGACAAGACAAATTTAACCAGGCCACAGGTTCAGGAGATCCTTTAAAGGGGCAGACTGGAATTTGAGCCCCCTAAAACTGACCACAGCCACCTTTACTAGTTCCCACCCTTCCACTCCCTACAATCAGCCTGCTGGCTAGAATGCAGGGGCCCCTGTGCCAGAAGGCCTGGTTAGGCAAAAGGCTAAGAGGCACAGGTGATTCTCAGAGGAGATTCCTGGGCTCCAGAAAGCATTTCCCCTCTAGGTGCAACAAAGCTGGGGCTTGTTGCTGGTCAAGGAGCTTTTGCTTGCTTGGGCTGTGGCCCAGACTATGAAGCGGCTGAGGCAGGGCAGGGGATGCAGAGCTAGGAGGGATAGTGGCCAGCCCTTCTGGCACCAGCTTCCTCCTTCCTTGGGTTTCTCACTTTGTTTGGCACGACAACCCAAAGGAGGCTGAGGAAAGCACTTTTCACTACCCAGCAAATAAAGCCACCAGAAGAGAGAGAAAGATGAAAGGTTGGGGGTTTTAAATTTGGTTTGGGGGTATTTAGTTGGTTTTAAAAAGTAGTAAAAGGAAGTTGTTTCTGCAATCCAATTAATTTCAAACCCAGGACTTATATCATAAATAGCCTACAGTGCTCCCACAGCACCTAATACCTACTATCTTTTTTCTGAAATATAAAGTCCCAGTACAGCCAGAGTTGGCCCCTAGAATCCCTAGAGGGGAGTTTTCTATCTCTAGGCAGAAGTGTGATGGTGGTGGTTAGGGATGGAGCATAAGCATGGCTTAAGTCAGCCCTACTGCAAAACTGTAGGGCCTCAAGCTCCCCACGTCCACATACACCCATGTAGTATTGCTCCTTGTAGGTATGCATGGCTTTCCAAATGGAGCTTGACATCCAGGGCTGCCAGAGCCTACTTATTCCCAAGAATCATGTCCTCCTGGCCTTCAGCCTGGGCAGGGACTCCTAGAAGGTGAGAAGATTTCCCTCACTATTTCTAGGGAATGAAGCTCTCATCCACAGGTCATTTTGCCTCTGGTGGCTCCTTTCCCCTGGGTTCCAGAGTGCTGACTCTGTACCTTCCTCGGGTAACTACCACCTTAGAAAGGATGAAGGGAAGGAAGCATTCTCACTGGGTGTTAGAAGTAGGCCAGGTTTTCACATTAAAGTTTAAGCAGCTGCTGAGCCTAGAAATCCTTCCCTAAGCAGCTACCTGCCCATCCCTTATAAATCCTCAAGTTTAACTCAACCCACTCCCACCACATACACAACTGTTTTGGAATAGATTTTTTTTTCTGGTGGCATATTTTTGTCATACATTTTTTGAAATCCCAAACTACAAAATTTTGTTGTTTTCTTTTCTTTTTCTTTTTTTTTTGAGACAGAGTCTCATATCACCCTCGGTAGAGTATCATGGCATCACAGCTCATAGCAACCTCAAACTCTTGGCTTAAACGATTCTCTTGCCTCAGCCTCCCAGTAGCTGGGATGACAGGAGCCTGCCACAAAGCCTGGTTATTTTTTGTTGCAGTTGTCATTGTTATTTAGGAAACCTAGGCCGGGTTCGAACGCACTAGCCTTAGTGCATGTGGCCAGTACTGTAACCACTGTGCTACGAGCACTAAGCCAATTATGCTGTTTTCTTTGGAAAAATAGTGGACACCAAAGAAAGGAAGCTTAATTAGAAGTTCCCTTTTTTCCCCCACTAAGTCACTTGGTATACAAATCTTTCAGAAGAATGATAAGAAATTATGCAAATTTTCAAATACACTTGGCAGTCATATGGGTTCCTGATTTAATGGCTGTGTGATCCACTTCACTTAGGGTTTTCATCTCTCCACCGTAGTTGTACCAGGTGCTGAAGACTTCTAGCTGCTGACTCAGGGTACCCTCAAATCTAAAGTTTCTAGAGAAAAGCAACTTCCTATACCCCTTCTCCCTTAATATTCTGATATCCCTCTGCAGAGATGCCAAAGAGGTAAGACCCTGATGATAACTACCTCAGAATCCGCAGGTCAGCCACCATCAGAAGGAGCCCGGGCTCTGCCAGCTTCATGGAGCTTGCCCTCTTCCATACACAGTTCTGCCATCTCCCATACACCACAATTGCCCACTATGACTTGCTTGAGAAGCACACAACTTCTTCCAGAAAACAACACAAAAATGTACAGGGAAGGGGACCCACAATGAGAAGAGTGGGCAGGAAAAGAATACCAGAGAATATGGCTCTGCACCTGTGGCTCAAGTGGCTAAAGCGCCAGCCACGTACACCTAAGGTGGCAGGTTCAAATCCAGCCCAGCCTGCCAAACAACAATGACAGCTGCAACCAAAAAATGGCCGGGCGTTGTGGCGGGCGCCTGTGGTCCCAGCTACTTGGGAGGATGAAGCAAGAGACTCGCTTGAGCCCAGGAATTGGAGGTTGCTGTGAGCTGTGATGCCATGGCACTCTACCCAGGGGGACAGCTTGAGGCTCCGTCTCAAAAAAAAAAAAAAAAAAGAATACCAGAGAATAGAATATAAAACCTCAAGAAACATAGTAATTACCAAAAACTCAGCAAGTAGGTGTCTAACTACTTCTCCATGCTCCAGAAAAATAGAAACGATGGAATCCACACAAGCAGGCACACACTCACTTATTTCAAGGTGTCTTCTGAAGGTGACTCTGATCCAGAAGAAATGGTATCATCAATACAAAGAGATGAAGGTGAAAAAGGAAGACCACATGTGGTTCATCTCAGGACAGGCTGCTATAGCTTGGTGAGAGAGCACCAGAGACTAAGGGACTGCCTGCCACTCTGACACACTTACAGCATTACAGCCTCAGAAACAGGTGACAGATGTACATACAGAGCTGAGAGGAAAAGGACCCTGTGTTTGCATATGAAGTAACAGCATTGGCTATCTATTGCTCAGTTAATTTTCTTTTTTTTAATTTTTTTTTTTGAGACAGAGTCTCACTTTGTCACCCCCAGTAGAGTGCTGTGGCCTCATAGCTCTTAGCAACCTCAGATGTCTAGGCTCAAGCAATTCTCTTACCTCAGGCTCCCGATGCCTGGCTTTTTAGAGAGGAGGGTCTCATTCTAGCTCACACTGGTCTTGAACTCATGAGCTCAGGCGATACCCAACCCACCTCCCCCCTCTGCTTCCCTGAGTGCTGGGATTACAGGAGTGAACCACCACGCCTGGCCTCTTTTTTTTATTTTTTTGAGACAGAGTCTCACTCTGTTACCCTGGGTAGAATGCCATGGGGTCACCATAGCTCACAGCAGACTCAGCTTCCCACATAGCTGGGACTACAAGTACTCACTATGACACTTGTTAGTTTTTGTGGGGTTTTTTTGAGACAGAGTCTCATTATGTCACCCTTGGTAGAGTGCCGTGGCATCACAGCTCAGAGCAACCTCAAACTCCTGTGCTTAAGCGATTCTCTTGCCTCAGCCTCCCAAGTAGCTAAGACTACAGGTGCCCACCACAATGCCCAGCTATTTTATTTTGGTTGTAGTTGTCATTGTTTGGCAGGCCCGGGCTGGGTTCAAACCCTCCAGCTCCGGTGTATGTGGCTGGTGCCCTAGCCGCTGAGCTATAGGCACTGAGCCAAATTTATCTCTTTTTAGTAGAGACAGGTCTTGCTTTTGCTCAGGGTGGTCTTAAACTCCTGTTTAAGCAATCCTTCTGTCTCAGCCTCACCATCTCTGACACTCCCAACCCCCACTATCACATCCATACCCACAATCTCTGTCTCTCCTTAGCTTTTAATGAGCTGTTCAAACAATGGAAGAGAAGGGAGGAGAGAAACAACATCACCTTGGCCCTGCTCAGTTAATTTTCATGAAGTGCTAACTACTTCCTCTAATCATCTCTTCTGCTTTTCTTTAGGGAAGTAGAAAACGTACTTCCTTCCCCTCTTTGTGGGAAGGAGAAGGAAAAAACAAGGAAAAGAAGAAAAGAGAAATGAGCTGCCTCCTACAGGTACTCAGTGAGCTCATAAATCTCAGGTTCACCCAATCACCAGGGAGGTCCCTATCCACTGAAGAAAGTGATTAGGCCTCCATTAGGGAAGAAGTCTACCAACCATGAGAAGATATCCTGTGTATTTAAAGTTCTAGGTACTTCAGAGACATTGAACTAAGTACAGACTTGTAGTAAAAAGCAAAGGATAGCATGGGTAAGAAAAAGCAAAAATTCTGGCCTTTGGTTAAGTCACCAGAAGCACTGATTCAAAATGACAAATTTTATATTTTGCTCATGGGTACAAACTCTCCATGACAAAACAATACCTTTTCTCAGCTTTTTCTTGAGAACACTAAGCACCAGATAATCTGGTTAACTAGACAGAACTTAGACAAGTTATTTCTTTGAGCAATCACCCTGGATCAGAGTTTTCTGGGGAACAGACTGTATCTTGGACATGAGCCCTAGGGTGGCAGCAGCAGCAGCAAGAAAAGGAGTCAGAACTATAAAGTCGAGTACATGGACAGGATCAGGCTGCCCCTTCATGGACAGATGTTAATATGCATCCAACCAGGCCCAGTTCAATACCCCCCTCACTACCAGCACCCTTCCCTGGCCCATAGTAAGAAGGTCCTGTATATGCTGGGAAACAATAGATCTGTCAGACCATTGCACTGCATCTGCACTCCACCCTTTTGTCCTTTTAATGTAAAAGTTAAAATAGTCAAATACCAGTTCTTCCAAGAAGGCAGGTTTTCTGATCAACATAGCTCCTGTCAGTCAACATTCCTCAATCTTTGTTTTAGAAGTGAGCTTTCAACTCCCAGCAGAGCTTTTCCCATCTCCTTTGTATGGTCAGGAAAGGAGGCCTCCAAGCACCCTCCCACTGGCTCATCTCTCCAGCTCCTCTCCCTTGCTCCAAAATCTGCCTTTTGAATCCCTGGGTGTTCTGTGAACTTACCAAGAGCAACTACTACTTCTTCCTCCACCCTAAATACAATTATACTCTTAAAAGGGAAAAAGCAGCCCAGGGAATCCCCAAAGATGCCTGCTGTACTTCTCTCCTTGTAATGAAGCTTAATAATGAAATGTCTTGTACTCTAGTTAGTTAGAAATGCTTATTTTCTCCCGTTGAACACCCCCTATAGAAATATCTAATTTGAAAAAAAAAAAAAATAGAATTTGTTTACATGCTTTCATCTCTCTCCACCAAGTTTGCATTTAAAGGTTATGATGTATTGGTGCCCTCACTGCCGAGCCCTGGCAGGACAGCCGAAGGGGAATAATACAGCTTTCTATCATCTTGGTGCCTCAGCCCCACCATTTCTGACACCCCCAACCCCCACTATCACATCCATACCCCCAAACTCTATCTCTCCCTGGCTTTTAATGAGCTGTCCAAACAATGGAAGAGAAGGGAAGAGAGAAACAGCATTTTGAAAAATTAAGCAAAAATAACAGTAACATGAATAAAGAGAGGTGGGTGTTGCTGGGAGTGCCTATTTCTCCATGAAAGAAATGTTCTCTGAAACAGAGTGACCCAAAGCAGGAGCTGCTTCTTACTGGTGGGCCC
This sequence comes from Galagoides demidoff, assembly GCA_963574575.1. Classification (NCBI taxonomy): domain Eukaryota; kingdom Metazoa; phylum Chordata; class Mammalia; order Primates; family Galagidae; genus Galagoides; species Galagoides demidoff. The sequence continues at coordinate 24,945 of CAUYQV010177775.1, forward strand.
TTTTGGGACTTAGGCCCCTCAAAGGCCTAGAAGCCCCAGCTTCTTTCCCTTCATCTCTTCATGTCCTAGGTCTGGCATGTGACTGGCAGGCATCAATTCCTGAGACAGTCTGAAGGTACCAACAGCAGCACGGAGGTGCTCCTATGCTTGGTGAACTTGGCGGGATGCCTCCCTAGGGCCACTTCGTCTCAGTGGCCAGCCCACACATCTGCCTTCTGATCCATATGGAGAGTGAGGACATAGCACTTTTCTAAAAACCTGGCTCCTCAGATGAAGGCCCCAGGACCACAAGAGATGTCAACTATGGCCAGGCCATGTTTGGGGGATAAAGACCTTCATCTACTCAATTCCTGACTCCGAGGTACTCGGAGGTTTCACTTTCCCAAGAAATAGAGTGAGCTACACCCAGGCTGAGGCTCCCCAGAGTCTCCTTCTCAAGCTGTGCATATACATGTTCTCTCCCAGTAAGACCTGGGGTTCAGACAGGGTACTGACTTGGTCCCCCAGCTCTTGGCACGAAGCTACACTACAGCAAGGCAAATGGCAAAGACAGAAGACATCCTGCTCAGAGTCCCCAGTGGTTCTACCTGTAACTATGCCAGGTTCTCCTCACTGGGGAAAATGCCTCCCATTTAACCCCTACTTTCTAGGGATTCTCCCCTCAACTGCCAGAGATGAGCACCCATGACTTCCCAAAGCTCCCCCAGATGCTTCACCTCTTTTCTGTCTGGTGCTATTCTCTCCTAACTCCTCCATAGCAGGGTAGTCTCTGAAGCTGACTTCTGCTCTCCCAGCACCCCTCCTGCCTGCCCCTGCCTCTCAAAACCCCTGCAAACAAGGCTCTGCCCTGGCTCCCTGAGGCTCACAATCTGTGCTCCTGCCAGACTCAGCCACAAGGGGGATTTAACTCATTTCAAGCTGGCAGCCCTACAGGGTAGAACTAACCGCCCCCCCCTCAAGGGGTGGTAGGGTGCCAAGCAAGTGTGTGCTTGAGCATCCCAAGGTGCTCTTGTTTTCTGGGCACCCCATGGTGATCTGTAACAGACGCATAGATGGGGGAATCTTTTGCCAGCCAGAGTTGGCATCTCACCCTACCTCTCAAATCTGCCACTAGCCCCTAGGGCTGAAGACCCTCCAAGAAGAAAAGGCCCTGCAAAACAAAGACGTGAGGCCCCCCAGCCTGGCCTCCTAGACCAACACAGGTCCACATTAAAATCAACACTCCGTGAACACACAAAACTGACAGGGAAGAGGGGGAGCACACATCAGATACAAAGATTAGGCTCTCTGGAGACGCGGCCTGTTGGTCTCCCATGTTAGCTCCAAGTGACTAAGCGCAGGGTGGGAAATAACGCCACTGCAACAGCGAAAACTCCCGCCTGGGCCCTGAGTTCGGCAGCCTTTTCACAGGAAAGATGCCTCTGCCTAGAAAAAAATGCAAGCATTGTGTGGGGACCATTAATGCATGAGCCTCTGCACATTCCTTAGAGAAACAGGAGCACACCAGTCCCTGGGCCCCCAGCTCTGTCCCCCAGCGATTGTACAGGCCTGGAACACACTGCACATGCCACCTGGTCCTTCCCCCCAGGCCCCCAGCTCTGTGAGCGGTGGGAAGGGGCCCGCCAAACACCCTGGCTTCATTGTGCCCCAGAAAGAGGGGACTAATTACTCGCCTACACTCTGGAGCGCCCAGGGAGAAAACAGAGGCCAGTGGGGTGGAGAGGGTGGGAAATTGGGGAGGGGGTTGGAAGAAGGGAAAGAGAAAGCCACAGGATACATTTCAAAGTTTCTCTAGCAATTTGGGGGTGGGGAAAGAAAGCCTGGTCCTGATGTGAAATCATACAGAGGTCAGGGCTGGGTCTCCCACCCTTGTGAGAAAGTGGTGAATCAGGGACGGTTTATCAAACGATCATTTTTTTCTTTTGAAACTGGGAGGCAACAGCTTGGACAATTCTGCAGATGTGCTTGATGAGTTAGGGACAAAAATGGCCCTTCTCTGCCCCCCTCCTCCCCTCCCTCTATAAGGGCTCCCATCGGGGGTTGCTTCTCCCTCCACTGCCTCCTGGGCACTCCCCTCCCTTCTTCAGTGGTCAGCTGAGACCCCCACCCACTGCTTGCTTTTGTATTCTTGGCCTTTGGACATACTGACAGGAGCCTTTATGAGACCCCAATCAAGACCCCCATGTCACAGGTACCTAGTAGAGACACCAGACCTTTTCAAACAAGGGACAACAAGGAAAATCGGCTGGCCCATTGTCTCTCCTCTGTGCTAAGTGAGATGAAAGGCCCTGCAGCCCCCTCCCCACAACCCGCCTGCCAATCACCTCTAGTTATTAAGGTCACAATGTGTAAATTCTTTTGACCTGCACCTAATCAAAGATTCACCGGCCCTTTCAAATCCGAATGGGGAGGAGGGGAGAGATTCCCTCCCATAAACCCAGCAAACTCTCCCTCAATAAAATTTCTCTCTCTGATTCCTTCTTTGCTTCCCATCTCCACCCCCTCACTTCTCCTCACTCCGCCCTCCTCACCACTAGCTTCCAGCACAAATGACAAGCCTGTGGAATTACTACCCTCAAAATCCAAGGAAGACTTCAAAGTTTTTGTTTAATTCTCTTTAAAGAAAAAAGTTTTCAGACAGGCATAGTTGCCCCAAGCAAGCCCAAAACTTGGGCAGCCCCTATGGCCCGGATGTCAAATCTCTCCAAAGGGTAATGTAGTCATTGGTTTTTTATCATTCCAAATCAGGCTCTGTTGCTTTGCCCTGGATACCAGTAAACATGGAGGAAATAATTGGGACTCATGATATGCCCTCACTTTGTCACTTAGCATCTCTAGGTCAATTGCTGAACCTCCAAATTCCATCTGAAAATTACCAAGCCCAAAGTAGGTATCCCTCAAGGAAAATAAGTAACCCTAGGGTAGAACAACAGAGAACAGAGCAAGAGCCAGAAGAAAAATGCAAATTTAATATAGTTTGAAAACAAAATGCATGGGTCCAAGCATCAATATCAACTGTATATGCATTTTTACCTATTAATGGTACCTATCAATTAGAATAGGGAGGAGGCAAAGCAAGCAAGGCAATGACTAATTAATGTAAGTTGCCCAAAAAATACTCATTTGCCCACTATCTACTCCTGCTGGATGACCTACTCTTCTCTTGGCTCCTGGTTTTCCTCCTGTCTCCTATTTTCCTCTTGCCTCCTATTGTATCTTCTGCCTCTTTGTTTTTCCTTGTCCTGTTGTCTTTATTTCTCTGAGTTTTCCTTTGATGCCAATCTCTCACATTATTTCAACTGTTGTCTCCATGAAGGTGCCTTCCCCATCTCAACCTCAAGTCTGAGCTCCAGGCCACCAATCCTGGCTGTCTCTGGCCACTGCCACCTGACTGTCCTATAAAATAGAACTCAGTTTTCTCCCCCGGTTTTATCAGGTACAGTTGGGAAACAATGTGCATATTCAAAACAACCATTTATTCTATATTCTATATATATGCAATGAGACTGCATATATGCAAAACAACCATATTCTATATATATGCAATGAGAGTGCTCCCGACCACTGGGATTATCAATAGGAAATTGGAGGAAAGCAATAGCCTTCTTCAAGGGAGCTTCAGGATAAGTATCATAAGCTCCTGGATGGTAGAAACAATTTCTTGTGCTTCATACTTCCCATGTGATCTTGGTCACAGCAGCATCTATCTATAAGACATCCACTCAGAGATATATATTGCAGAGAAAAAGGTTTCTGAGTTTATCCTGTCTTTAAAAAAAAATTCCAGTACTTTAACTTATTTCTTTCCCCCTAAAAAGTACCAAGCATAAAACCAATGTAAGGAAGGTCCTTTGGGAGTAATGGAAATGTTCTAAAACTGAATTGTGATGATAGTTGCACAACCCCACAAATTTGCTAAAACTCAAGGAATTGCACACTTAAATTCTACATTTAAAGTAAGCTATCTTAGCTCGGTGCCCATTGCTCAGTGGTTACAGCAGCAGCCACATACACTAAAGCTGGTGGGTTCAAATCAAGCCCGGGCCAGCTAAACAACACTGATAACTACAACAACAAAAAAAACCCCAGGTGTTGTGGTGGGTGCCTATAGTCCCAGCTACCTGAGAGGCTGAGGTAAGAGAATCACTTAAGCCCAAGAGTTCGAGGTTGCTGTGAGCTGTGACACCATCGTACTCTACTGAGGGCAACATAGTGAGACTGTCTCAAAAAAATAATAAAATAAAATAAGTTAACTTGGCCTGGCACAGTGGTACATGCCTATAATCTTAGCACTTTAGAAGTCTGAGGCAGAAGAATCACTTGAGGCTAGGAGTCCAGGACCAGTCTGGATAACAGCAAGAAATGTCTCTACAAAAGAAAAAAAATTAGCTGGGTGTGGTGGTGTGTGGTGGTGTTCATCTGTAGTGCCAGCTACTTGAGAGGTGGAAACAAGAGGATTGCTTGAGCCCAGGAGTTTTTAGTTGCAGTGATCTACGATGATGCCATTGAACTCTAGCCTGGACAACAAAGTGAGACCCTGTCTCAAAAAATATATCAAATAAAATAAATGAAATGGTAGCTTGGCACCCGTAGCTCAGCGGCTAGGGTGCCAGCCTGGGAGGCTAAGGTGGGTGGTTTGCCCTGAGCTTAGAGGTTCGACACCAGCCTGAGCCAGAGCCAGAGGCAGACCTCATCTCCACCAAAAACAAAAAAGCTGAGCATTGTGCTGGGCACCTGTAGTCCCAGTTACTTGGGAGGCTGAGGCAAGTGAATCACTTAAACCCAAGCTATGATGCCACAGCACTCTATTGAGGGTCACAAAGTGAGATTCCATCTCAATAAAATAAATAAATAGATAAATAAATAAACATTGACAACTGCAACCAAAAAAGAGCCAGGTGTTGTGGCGGGTTCCTATAATCCCAGCTACTTGGAAGGCTGAGGCAAGAGAATCACTTAAGCCCAAAAGTTTGAGGTTGCTGTGAGTGATGACGCCATAGCACTCTACCCAGGGCCACATAGTAAGACTATGTCTCAAAAAATAAAAAAATAAAAAATACATAAGTAAATAAAATGGGTGAACTTTATGGTATGGAAGTTGTATAAAATAAAAAAAGTAAATGTAGGTACATGCAGCCTTAATTTTAAAAATTATGTTAGGTGAAAAAAAGGTATTTTCTTCATAATTGTCTAATACATAAAAAAGATTTTTAAATATAGTTTATGTTTTTTCTAATTATAAAATAGGCTCATTATAAAAAATTTCATCACAGCTGAAGGGACCTGAGGAAAAAATTTAAATACAAAGAAGCAAGGCTTGGTGCTCTTAGCTGAGGGAGTAGGGTGCCAGCCACAGACATTGAGGCTGGCGGGTTTGAGTCTAGCCCAGGCCTGCCAAACAGCAATGACAACTGCAGCAAAAAAAAAAATAACCTGGCGTTGTGGTGGGCATCTATAGTCCTAGCTACTTGGGAGGCTGAGGCAAGAGAATCCCTTAAGCCCAAGAGTTTGAGGTTGCTGTGAGTTGTGATCCCCCGGCACTCTATCGCAGGCAACATAGTAAAACTCTGTCTCAAAAAAAAAAAAAAATTACAAAGAAGTAAAAAGAAAATAAATATCAAAAGACATCACATAAAAGACAACCCTGATATTTAAATAAACTATCTCACTATTTATGACCTTTTTTCATTCTGCATTTGTTATGACATCTTTCAGAGTTAATAAATATACATCTGTATCATCCTTTTGATGACTACATAGTATTCTACTAAGTGAATGTACTACAATATGTTTAATTAGAACCCTGTTAATGGATATTTATATGTTCTTAATGTAAGTCTTTGTGCACATATCTTGCATATTTATATGGTTACTACCTTAAGATAAATTCCTAGAAGTGGAATTTCTAGGTTTTGGTAGGCTGGGCATGGTGATTTACACCTATAATCCCAGCACTCTGGGAGGCCAAGGCAGGAGGATTGCCTGAGGCCAGGAGTTAAGAGACCAGCATGATCAACATAGGGAGTCCCCCTTTCTATAAAAAAAATTTTAAACTTAGCCAGGCATGGTGACACATGCCTGTAGTCCTAGCTACTTGGGAGACTGAGGCAGGGGATCACTTCTAGAAGTTCAAGGCTTCAGTAAGTTTATGATTATACCCCTGTACTCCATCCTGGGCAACAGAGCCAAACCCCATTCCTTTACAAAGAAAAAAAAACCCAAAAAGCCCAATGGTATTCATGGTTTTATTCTGATACTCACAAACTATTGCAATTTTTAAACTCTAATGTTTCTTCTATTCTTGAACCAGACTACTAGCCTGCAAAAAAAAGTCTGGCTGCAGACTTCTAACAAGTAAAAGAATCCTTAAAATAGCCTATACTTTTTTACTATTTTTTTTTTTTTTTTTTGCAGTTTTTGGCCAGGGCTAGATTTGAACCCACCACCTCTGGTATATGGGGCCAGCGCCCTACTCCTTTGAGTCACAGGTGCCGCCCTTTTCACTATTTAAAAAAAAAATTCTCAACCACACCTCATGCTGGATACTAACTAGTAAGAGTCAAACAAGCAGCAAAGGAGAATACTTCAAATGTATTAATACATGTGTCCCTCCTCCTTTGCTAAATGTTACAAATCTCACTCTCATATACAGTTGACTCTTCTCTTGGGTCATTTACTATAGGACCCCACCTTAATCATGCACTTGGTCTCCTCATTCAGGCTTGGCCAGGACAGCTGGTGCTGAAATTGCAATAGGGCAAAAGATAGCAAGAGAAACATCCTGAATCAGTGGATTCCTCAGGAGAAAGAGTGTGTCACATCATCTAAGTTGGACCCTCACCTGAAGGCCAGGATGAAGTAAGTCTGGGGTAAGGAGCATGTGCTAAGCAATGGCTGATTAAACCTGGACAGCCTCTATTGAGAGTCTGAGAGTCCAGAGTTCTGACCAGGCACCACAGAAGTGACCCTGGGTAAGATTCAAGCTAATTTCTTTTTCAAAATTCTTCAATCAGGCCAGATACAATGGCTCACACCTATAATCCCAACACTTTGGGAGGCTAAAGTAGAAGGATTGCTTGAGGAGTTCAAGACCAGCCTGGGAAACAGAGCAAGACCCTGTCTCTATTAAAAAAAAAAAAAAATTAGCCAAGCAAGGTAATGCACACCTACAGTCCCAGCTATTCAGGAGGCTAAGCTAGGTGGATCCCTTAAATCTAGAAGTTTGAGGCTGCACTGAGCTATGATGATGTCACTACACACTAGCTAGCAATAGAGCAAGACCTATCTCAAAAAAAAAAAAATTATTCAATCAATGAAGAAGGAAGGGGGGGCCATTCATGGTAACTATAGGCAGAAAGTGGTAACATTTCACTTTATCCTGCACAACTCAGCTTTTCCTTCATCCAATGCACATCATTTGTGCAATGAAGCTTCACACAAAGGAGATGGAGAAGCCCTCATCGTTGCAAAGGGGTTTCTACTACTGAGGCATATTTATACTTAAAAAGCTCTCCTTCCACATACTGCCTTCTGGCTTCTATTTGTATCTTCCTGTCCAGCTAAGCAACTAAAAAGAAGCCAGTTTGAAGTTTCTCACTTGATTACTTGCTATGCCAGGATAATGAAAACTGTGGCCACCCTCTGTCTATCCTCATGGCCAATATCACCAAAGTATCTAGAGGCAACATAGACATATAAGTGCTTCTAGCCTAGATGAAGAAAGTCACACCTGTCTAGATAGGGCAGATGAAACACGGGAAATCAAGAGAGGAAAAAGGCCCAGGGGCCTTGCACTCTGCTTCATCAAGCCTACCCACCAGTCTCAAGAGGATCTGAGCAAGTATAAAATGAAGAGTCTTGACTTTAATGCCTTCTCAAAGCAGGCAAGCTCCTGACTTCAAGATGTATGTTCTTCAGCCCACAGTCCCCAGGACTAGTGTGTTCACATTTTCTAAAGCACGCTGACTTTAGATGGGGCTGCTGTTTTTCAGCCTCCTGTGAAAATCAAAATAATATACCATGACCCCATGGCCATTGTTCCAAAAGCTGGTTTATGGCTTTGCTGCAAGAAGGAGCACAAGAGGAGACAGCAGGCCCAGAGACAAATCTGAACATGAGTATGTAGAGAAGATGAGAGGGAACTGTCACAGTAAAACATGCTTAAAATTATTTTAATGTCTTAAAAGTTTCTCTCTCATTACTTGAAATTCTCTTCTGCAAGATTCTGGATGTTACCACATCTCAAATGGCACCCCACCTGTCCCCCCCCTCCATGCGTTCTTATGCCCATTTATGTTTTCATTTTGCATCATGAACTATGCATTGCAAACTATAAAAAAGGAAAGCTTCTACAGAAAGCAATTTCCTGGGCCAGCAGCTCCTGGACTAATACTCCCTGTGCAGTTACCACAGCTTCTGCATGCATGTACTTACTTCCCTCCTCCCTCCAATCTCCTACCTATGTCAGCACTTCAGACAGGCCTGAGCCAAGCCTCTCTGACAAGGTACCACAGACTATGTCACACATTGCACTCTATGAAAATGTGCTGGCCAAAGTACAAGCTTGGAAAAGAGGCAAGGTACTCAGGTAGTAATCAGTCTTATAGGATGCCCCAGAGACATAAGGGGTTTTTTTTTGAGACGGAGCCTCAAGTTATCCCCCTGGGTAGAGTGCCATGGCATCACAGCTCATAGCAATCTCCAACTCCTGGGCTCAAGCGAGTCTCCTGCCTCTGCCTCCCAAGTAGCTGGGACCACAGGCGCCCGCCACAACACCCAGCCATTTTTTGGTTGCAGCCATCATTGTTGTTTGGCGAGCCCAGGCTGAGGATTTGAACCCGCCACCTTAGGTGTACGTGGCTGGCGCCTTAGCCGATTGAGCCACAGGCGCCGAGCCATAATATGCAATTCTTATGTAAATGTTTCGGGCACCTGCACTGGAAGAGATTGAATTGCTGTAGCTCTCTCTCTCTCTCTCTCTCTCTTTTTTTTTTTTTTTTTTTGTGGTTTTTGGCCAGGGCTGGGTTTGAACCCACCACCTCTGGCATATAGGGCCTGCACCCTACTCCTTTGAGCCACAGGTACTGCTCAATCTCTTGAATTCTTGATCTCTGCCCACTGAGTGCCAGTGGTCTCCCCAGCTGCTGTGATAATTTCAACTCCCCTACTTTGGTTTTTCCAACAAACTCTGACACCACTGATTAGATAATTCTT
>CAUYQV010177776.1:0-37886 GCA_963574575.1 Galagoides demidoff
AGACATCAAGGATGATTCTATTTTCCTCTGAGCATAGAATAGGCAAACAAAGGTGATAATTCCAGAAGTGGTAAGTGCTGTGAGGATGATGTGTTGGGGAGTGATGGAAGTGACATTATTCTCTACCTGGAGAGAGGGTGGTCACAGGGAGCTCTTCGTGAAGGTAACCTTTGAGCAGAGATCTGGGGCAGGAGAATGGAGCGCTCATGTGATGGTATGGGGCAGGGGAGGACAGAGGAGCAGGAGAAGTCTTGACGCCAAGACGAGGGAGTGGAATAAACCTGAGCCCGTTATGACTGGACCACAGTGACAGAGAGGAAATGCTCTGAGGTAAGGTCGGGCGGGGAGGTAAGACTCACAGAATAGCTACTTAACTACTTTGTTCCAAACCGGTATTGAAATCAGTGAATTCATTGATTAGATAAAAAGCTGTGAGTGGGAACTGGAAGAAGACCAGTAAGACTGGGGCCAGAGTGCAGTTTGCAGAACTCCCAGTATTTGGCAGAGCTGATTTGTTTTAACACTTCTTATTTTCTAAGGGCTCTTTGAGATCTTTTAATCGTGCTTCAAGATTCCACATGACTGAGTAAGTGAAAAATCCATTTGTAGCTTTTTGTTTTAAATTTTGAATTAATTTTTGGCATGTTTACTAACAAAAATAATATAGAACACATGTCATGTTCGAGGCCTCTATTTTCAACATTTTTATGAGGCAATACAAACATTATTATACTCATTTTATCAATGAGTTCAAATGACTCATGGAACAAGCAGTTTAGGGGACTTAGCTAAAATGAATCCCTAATTAATGGGGGGATTAGGATTAGAATGCAGGTCCCTTGTTTCTTAGTCGGACCCTTCTGACGCAGGCATTCTTCTTTGTAAATGATGGACCATCACAGAGAATGATGTTTAGCGGAGTGTGATTTAAAGCTGCTGAGAACAGACTCCTGCACATGCAGGAGTGCTTAGAGACAAGATGGAGAGGAGGAAGCGAGCCTGGAAATTCACCAGAAACTTAAAGGAGAATATTGTTTAAGCTTTTCTTCTCTATTCTCATTAGAATGTGAGTAGAGTAGAAAAGCTTAGGTCTCATTAGGTCTTTCCCTTTCCTAGAAAATTCTCATTTTTCTGAGATTGAGAAAAATAATAACTATTGGTCTCATACCTACTTCAAAACTGGGACGCTGATTCTTAAAAAAGAAACTTTTTTCTTTTTATCGTACTTCTTCCCATTTTAACCCTACCAGTTGACTTGAGACTTTCTATCATTGGAACATTTAAATTTTAAGCATCTGGAGAGCAGCAGCATCCACACATTTTGAACAGAGCACAGTCCATGGTGTAGGTACTGGCAAATTTTTACCTGGCTAGGTGATTTGGTTTTTTTCTTTTAAGTAAGCAATTATAAAAGGACAGTTATTACTTGTTTCATTACGTAATGAATCCCTGTCAAAAGAATGTAGGTATCCTGTCTGAAGGTGAACGTCAGTGTATTCCAGCAGGTTGGAGGACCCAGCCCTGATCATAGAATGCAGCTGACTTGATGAAAGGGGCTTACACTAAAGTATGTGACAAAAATGAAACTTTTACTCCCTGAAAATTATTCTTTAGAAGTCATTAACCTGAAACTTGGTTGAATAATTTGGCATACTTCTGTAGTAAGGCCATTAGATGTGTTTGTATTAATTGGTCCTTGTGGTGGGAAAGGTGTGAGATCCATACTTCAAAGTAATTAAATGCCTTGAAAAAGCACTATGTGTTCATTTAGAAAAGAATCTCGACTCTTCCCAATGATCCGTTTAGGTGCATATAGGTTCTTCTGCCATAGGAACTTTTGGGACACATGTGGATAATTGTGAGATTCTCTCACATTTTCAGTTTTCCCAGCTGAACAAAATCTCTATATTCTTTCTTCATCTTGACAATCTAGTAACTGTTACTATTAGATGGAAGAAGAGATCAGATCATTAAAAAAGAGATTACTTAGAAGATCTAGTTCTGAGACTAAAGTTTTATATCATAGGTACAAAAGTTAGACGTGGGTTTAAAATATTTACATTTTAATAGTTTAAAATATTAATGATGGTGCTATTATTATTAAGTACTGTGGGGCTGTTTATTTCATATGTGTGTTTGATGTGGTTGAAGCAAACTCTAAGATGAAAGCCCAGAACCTTCCATGTCTTTGTTCTCCTCCCCAGACCTCCTTGATTGGTCCCAGGTACTCACCTGACAGTTACCCACAGTTCCCACTGGGAGTCCTGAAAAGACATGTCGGAAAATGTCTTTTCTTTGAGTGATATAGAATTTCACACACTATAAAGCAGAGTGATCTCTCTCACTCTTTCTGATTAATGAATGATAAAATCACAATGCATGTTTTATTATACCAAGACCATGAAAAATATTTATCTATTAGATTGAACATTTCCCTGACATAGCTTTTTTTTAAAAATTTTTTTTTATTAAATCATAGCTGTGTACATTAATGCAATCATGGGGTACAGTGTGTTGGTTTTATATACAATTTGAAATACTTTCACCAAACTGGTTAACAGAGCCTTCATGGCATCCTCTTAGTTCTTGTGTTAAGACATTTATATTCTACATTTAGAAAGATTCACATGTACCCAACATAGCTTTTTATCAAAGAACAATAACTTTTTTTAAGCTGAGTTTGTGTGTGTGTGTGTGTGTGTGTGTGTGTGTGTGAACCTTAAGAAAGACCAAACACAGATATTTGTTGAGTAACAGCCAAGCAGCATCTTCTGTTACAGCCCGGGAACATTCTGCATGCATCTGTGGTTCTTTACCTTTCCCTGCCTCGAAGACTGAAATATTTTGCATAGATCATTTTTGTCAAGTAATTATCTCAAAATAGACCTCATGAAAAGGAAGGAGGAGCTTCGGCACGCTGCAGTGACACTCCAGGGCATGCTCTGGAACTTCACTAAGAATATTTTCAGAAGTCAAGAGGGATTTCTTCTAGGCATGACCTAAAATATAAAAACTGAATTTCTTGCACAAACTTAAAATCAAAACATCATATAACCTCTCTGTATTTCGGGTCCAACATGTTTCTGTCTATGGATAAAAACTATTGGATGCACATTTTTTGGTGAGCTGTCAACAGCGAAGCATGAAAACAGATGTGTTTCTGCTATTTTCATTATAGGGAAATAAAAGCAGCTGTGCTGGGCTTGTGTGCGAAGGAAGCTCTCAGAGAGGCCTCCACACTCAGGGAGCTGGAAAATCTGGCCGTGTAGCCCGGGATTCACATGGTGAATGTCTTCAGACAAGGCCACTGGGGATGAATTCTGGGCATTGTTAGGGGTTTCACTCCTTTCTGGAGTTGCTGGTTGTTTTTCTGAGATCAAAGCTCTGTATGAGGATTTATGCTACAGTAGGTAAAGTCATTATGGCCCTAATTTTCATAAAATAATACAAAAGACTATTCCAGAACTGCACTCTGTCAGAATTTGAGACTCCATAATTTAGAACAGTGCATGTTGCTTCTCACATTTGTAGGGTGAGAGGTACAAACTGATGATACTGCTTTGATGTAGTTCCGTGAAGACTGTCCAGACAAGGAGGACCCAATGTGCGTTTTCTAGACATGATACGTACATTGGGAAAGAAACCCAGCATGTTTGGTGAAAGAAAAATAAATCAAAGTATAAAAACAGAGTCTTCTTTTATGCACTTGCTGACCTGACAGTAACCAGATGGTGAGTTTTCTGCATCAAATTGGTGGTTTTTTGTGCAGAAGGGCTATTTTGGGTCCAGTTTGGGAAATTAGTCACAGAAGTTTACTTGTCCCAGTCTTTTACTTCCTTCTGTAGGAATCTGGTGTTTGTGTTTGTGCGTGTGTGAGGGGGTGGCGGAAGAGTGAGTGTGTGTGTGTGTGTGTAGGGCTATTTATACATGTGCCTGTTTTTCGGCCTGTGCAGAGAGGAGAAGTTACCCCTTGGCAAAGAGAGCACAGACAAAAGGAGAGAATGATGAAACTGGATTTCTCTGTGTTGACCCAATCTGTAAAGTAGGGTTATACTGATAATCAGGATAAGCAAAGATTAAAGTCAAGAGACTGATCAAGGGAACAAGGACATTTAACTCTGTACAATTTTTTTTTTAAGAACTGCATTTATTGATAGAATCTAGAGAAGCTTTCTCAAGGGGAGGAATGTTAATGGGTTATAAATAATTAGAAAAAAACAATAAATTCAAGACTACTTTTTGCTCTGAAATAAAGATATCATGCTATTGTTAGGTAACCATGATAGGTAACCATGTTAGCTTACCACTATAGCCCTAGGATCACCACATGAGCTACGGAGTCAGGGGTTCCTGATAAGAAATCAAAGTCTGTGCTGTCTTCATTTTCACAAACTGCTTGTGTGCCAGCGTCTGCTGAATCCCTTTGATTTGTTCTTCTACTCTTCGCAGATCTCAAAAGACTCAGTTCATGAACTAAGTTTAAGAAGAGAATAGAGAAGAGCAAATTTAGGTATGGATTTCAAAAAGCCTTGGACTAAGCTCTGAGATGCCACACAAGCAACTGTGGAGAGTTACGCATGGAGCTTTTCTTTCCCAGGTGAATGGTTTTGATTTTTCAAGTATCTCTCAAATGTTAATTTTTATTTTATAACATTCCCATTCTCTATCTCCCTCTTCTTAACTCTGTCTGTCTGTCTCTCCTGTTCTCTCTCTTTTTCCTTTTACTTCTGGCTTTAAAGTGGCATTTCCATTAGTTTAAGCTTGACCACACTTAGATAGACTTAGTGTGAGAAAATGGTTTCAATCCGACAATGATGGAATGGTCATTAGGAATGCTGGCTCAAATGTTTTGGATCAACTCTTAAAAAACAGATTTTTAAAATTTAACACGCATTTGGTTAGATCCTTTTGATTTATCTAGTCCAACTCTGAAAAATAACTACTTCCTGGTTGCCCCTACTGAGGATGTTGGACTGGCTGAAGGTTGAATGGGACTCAGGGAACACAATTCTGTCAGACCAGGAGGCGATGGCAAATGCCCAGGAAGGGGAAATAGCAGCCCCAGGCTCTGCCATCTCCAGGAGCACCTGTACAGATGTGACTGCCCGCCTTTAACTCCCCCAACAGGGCCCCTCTCTCACGTACCTACTTGCTCATGGGACGTTTACTGTCTTTTTCCTTGAAGGCCGTAATGTTGGGATTGACCTAAACTGTGTACAGGTGTAGAGAATGTGAAGCAAGAACAGCAGATTCCAAACCATCCTTGCCCCCAGCCTCTTCAGCTGAAAACCTGAGTCTGTAAGTGTAAAATCCATCTCTTCTTTTTTTAGTTTTTCCCAATCCTGAGACACTGACTTGCACACAAACCCTCCAGTTTCCAGAGATGAGGCCTCTTCCTGATCAAGGCCAATCTCTGCCCCGTGCTAGTTAATTCCCTCTCTCTCTAGGGGAGGGGGCCTGATACTAATAGTTATCCCCACCCACTCCCAGTCCCTTCAACCCCCCTTCTCCTCATGCACTTTTGGCTTCAGGTTGTATTGTGGACAACATCCCTCCCATCCTCCAAAAATATCCCGCCTTGACCCTGCATCTTCCTCTTGGTACCACGGTCTTTCTCCCTTCCTTCCTCTGCAGACGTCACAGCACGCTCACTGAATGTTTCATCCTTTCCCCATTCACTCTTCAGCCTGTCACGGTCTAGTCCCTTTCCTCGTGTTGTAGAGTAATTCTCTCACACCACTCAATTCCTATCCTACCTCTCACACTTCCTTTCTTGGTTTCATCAGGGACACTTTTTTTTTTTTCTTCAGTCTTCTTCAAAACTTTGGATGATCTTCAGATTTTCTTTTCACAGCATATACTTTTTCTGAAATAAGTCATTTTGTTTCAAGGTTTTATCTATTGACTATTCCCTAAAGACTTCCCCGGGGATTTTTTTTCCAGTGTAGACTTCTGAGAGAAAACATCTTCTATGTACCTCCTCTGAACATCTACACCTGGAATTCAGATAGCTGTTTCCATCTCGACACCTTTCCAGCAGAATCAGCCTCCTTTCCCTGTTTCCTTCTCCTGTGACTTCTGGACTTTGCTTTCTTTCATTCCCTGACTCACACCATTTGCAACAGAACTGCTACCCAGTCCCGCAGACTTTATTTTTAGAATATCCCTTGATACTATCACTTCTCCCATTACCTCTTGCCTAGATTGCTATAATAACCTGCTAGCTAATCTCCCAGTCTGTAAACTGTGGTTCCTCAAGTTCATGCTCCGCAGTGCAATCAGAGTGGACCATCAGATACCCATTTTGCTGTCCTCCGATTCAAGCCATAAAATGTGTCTACTTGATGAGTTATGTAAACTTCCCATCATCTGGACACTGTTACTCTTCAGTTTGTGGCCGGTGCTTCCTTTCATACACTATATTCCTCTTGCCTTCATGCCCTGTTCCTGCTTTTCCCCCTGACTAAATAATCCTTCCTTCATAGCTTGATCTAACTAATGCCCACCCATTAAGGTATCACCTTTCTCACCATGCCTTCCTGACTACTATTCATATCTCCACCCCCCTGGATGGGTGAGGCTTCCTTCAGTGATCTGGGGCCCCACAATGGAAACAAAAACACCTACTTCTGTACCTTAAACTAAAGCAATGATACAAAGGGGTACTGAATAGGTGGCCTCAGCAGGCAATAGGCCGTAGCCCCACAAGCCTTTACTTTTTTGTTAGACCTTGGAAAGCAGCCAAGTGGTAAAAGTTGATTTATGAGCATTGCATTTTCATCAAAGGCAAATGTTTCAAAGAATCTCCAGGTAGTATTCACGAGGCGGAGAAAGTTAGAGAAGGGGAATTCTAGAACAGAGAAAATAGTAAGTTTAAAAAAAAAAAAAAAAACACCTAGCAGTTTTAGATTTAAAGTTGCGTTTAAAATTTTGGCTGTGGTTACTCCTAATGCAATTGAGTGGGAGCAAAAGCATGGAAACCTATTAGGGTTTTGAAAATGTTATAATGTCAAAGAATCTATAAACTGGGCTTATAAAAACTTACTGTTTTTCAAACTCTAAATCAGGTAATTCTGTAAACCAGACTGCAAAATCTGGGCCACCATCAAACACCTTACTTCAAACATGGCCACAGAGAACGAGCAATTTAAAAGAAACTTCCAGAAGGCTGAGGCCATGGGGCCATGCAGGACATTAGGCTAGAGATCCCTCCATAGAGCTAAGAATCTGCAACAGTCAGACTGGCTCTGTATGGAACTTGCTCTAAGGCAGGGAAGCTTTGCAGTTCATCCCCAGTTGCCGTTGATGCTCCATATGGACAGAGGATGCAGGTTTATTGTTTTTCCATATTTAAGATTAGAGATAAGCCAGAATGGTGGTCTGTACCTGTGGTCCTGGCTAATTGAGAGGCTGAGGAGAGAGACTGGCTTGAGTCCAGGAGCTTGAGAACAGCGTGGACCATATAACAAAACCCTCTCTCAAAAACATACTAAATATAATTGTAGATTGTTTTTCAGTTCTCCTAGACTTACTTTCACCATGGTAACTTGGCATGTGTCTATTGGGAGAGGGGTTAATACCAGCCTTTTTTTATGTAAGTTGTCAAATAACACTTAGGGCTTGGAAGGACTTTAGTCTATTTCTAGTATGGTACTTGGGGAAGCAAAAGAATGGACTGTGGAAGACAATATTAATTGTATTCCCCTCATCCATGGTAAGGGGATTTTATTTGTACAAGGCCATTCAAAATAAAGAGTGCATTTTTAGCTTCCCTTGAAACTGGTGTATTTATGTGACTTGATTTTACTTCTCAGAACAAAAATACTATGTATGTCCACGTTTTTCCCTTAGAGCTCCCTAAGCTTCCCTTGTCTTTCCTTTGCTCCCTCTCCCTTTTCCAATTATGGGATGTTAGGGGCTGAAGCACTGATTGACAAAATAGAAGAATCTGCATCTCATGACGGTTGGAGCCTTTGTCCTTGATTATTGTTGAGCTGCTGTGCAAGCTGGGTGATTTATCTGAGGACTCTCTTTAACCCAACATCAAACTGATACCATAATTAATATGGATGAAATGAAGAAAACAGTGTCCTAATAAGCTAACATAATTATTTTGACTTTATTATTCAACTGTGTGTTCATTTGGACAGTTTTATGTTTTTTACTTTTTCAAAAGTAGCTCTAAAATTTCCCTGGAATCTTCAGTAGCAAGATCATACATGTAAACACAGCTATTTTTCCCTTTACCTACCCTGGATTTACTCGAGGGGTGGGGTGGGATATGGGATGGACGTGGAGTAAAATTGATAGACAGGTGGAAATGAGATTATTAGTTCCCACCGTTGGATATGTATTTGAACTGAGATGGCACATATTTGTATCATTGCATATTTTGGTAAATATTGACAGTAGTCAAAATCACTGCGAGTTGAATTGTGGATGAAAATAAACATGATGAAAAGTGAACTTAATTTAAGAAATCTAGGGAAATGGTAGCAGTAAGCACATTTATAAGAGATCTGGAGTTGTGAAGGCTGGGGATTTTCTTGGCCATGAAATTATAGAAAGTTCTGAAGGTCAATCTATTAGAGCCTGGTAGATATATTTCCAGGGACTCAAATATTTCTCTTTTATCTTCATCTGTGTCCTTTCCTTCCTTGGCCTAGGAGATTATCTTGGATTATCTGGGTGGGCTCTAAAACTCTCATCTATATCCTTATAAGAGAAAGATAAAGGGAGATTTGAAATATGTACATAGGGAAGAAGACAGAGGTGGAGATTGAGGGGACACAGCCCAAGCCATGGAATGCCAAGGGATGCTATTGGTTACCAGAAACCAGAAAAGGCAAGGAATAGATTGTCCCTTAGAATCTCTACAGGGAGTGGGGCCTTGCCCACCCCTGATTTTGGACTTCTGACCTGCAGAACTATGAGAGTATAAATTTCTGTTGTTTTAATCTGCTAACATTGTGATAATTGTGTATAATGGTCACAAGACAGTGGGACAAATTATTATTATATAAAATACTTTGAATGGTCTTCTTTTATGTAAATGTGTCCATCATGGTTACTCATTTGTTCTTTCCTTCCTAGTAAGAGTTCATTTCTTGTGATTGGCTGTGTGTGTATGTTTGTGTGTGTATTGCAGAGTAGTCATGCAGACTTTGCCATTTCAGAAGCAGACAGAGGGATGCTATGGTGATCTTTTCTACATGCCTCATTCTTTCTTGCTGTTCCAGACTTCAGTTTTGCTAGCCTGTTTCTGTCCAAAAGAAAACAAAGAAAGCTATGAGTAAGTTAATTACTTGAAGTAGTTTCATCTATTAGCACTGTTCTTTACTGAAACATGCAATTGTAAATTATTGCTTCACCTGGCCTGGCAGTATGACAGTCATTTGACAGATGAAAAGTATTAAAATGTATTTTATTTTTCTAAGTTGGTCTACAGACAAGGTCAAAGACTTTGCTATCATTAAGCCTCTGTAACACTGGGGAGACATACGGGAGAGGCATGGCTGATATTGGGCACAGGTTAACCTAATGTGTTTGTAACCCTCTGACCCACAAACCATGTTCCATCACAGTGATTCTGTTAGTGCAGCTGATGGAAAGGAGGTGGTAACAAATTCTTCTTCCAGAAGAAGGAAGACATACTGTAGTGAAAGTCTGCATCACAAGGCAGGCGTCTAGACTGTGCCCTTCATCCTATGGCTCACAGACAGAAAATTAGAGAGAAAACATGAGACAGGGTAGGGGAGGGACATAGCCAGACATGAAATTTTAATAAAGGAAGTTCCCGTGAGGGAGAACCACAGGGACCAGGGTCTTGGCCCTACTTAGTATTAGGTCTCTGGGAGAAGTCCACTGAAGAGCATAACCACATAAAGATATGGATTGGCCCACACCAGGTGAGTGGGTGGATTGGCAAAGACAGGCCAAGACAGGTTTTTGTTTTCCCTCCTGAACTACCCTTAGGTCCTATATAGTGTGAATGCTGAGTTAACAGCCCAGTCTCTGGCCAATGCAAGCAGACTCAACCACAAGTTCATCAGATATAGATGTTTGGAGCAGACACTAAAAAAAGCCCAAAGGTGGAACTGAGCCCACTGTGAAGCTCATTAGATCCCAGCCAGTGTACAAACAAGGCAGCGCAGCATGGTGGTTAAAAACACGGGTTATGGAGCAGGCTGCCTGGGTACAGTCCCTAAACTGTCAATTATGGTGTAGTATTTTGTATAAATAACCTCTTTGGTACACATAGCCTCTCTGTTCCTCAGTTTCTCCAACTGTAAAATTGGATTAGTAAAATAGCAGATACTCTTTGACTTATGATGGGGTTAAATCCCAATCAACCCAATATAAATTGAAAGTATCGTAAGTCAAATTCATTTAATACACCTAACCTACTGGCTATTATAGCTTAGCTCAGCTTGACTTAAACATGCTCAGGACACTTACATTAACAGGAAAAATCATCTAATGTGAAGCCTATTTTATAATAAATGTGGAATATCTCATGAAATTTATTGACTACTAAAAGTATGGGTACTTGAAGTATGTTTTTTTGCTGAATGTGTATTGGTTTAAACCATCATAAGTTGGAGATCCTCTATATTTGCTCCTAGAGGTTTTTTGATGATTAAAATAAGAGATGCAGGTAATCAACTTAACAATACTAGGATCACAATGATCTTTCTTTAAACATAGTTGAGTTACCCAAGAACCAGCATGAGGCCAGAGAGTCACCTTTCTATATTGCTATGATTACACATGAATACTTCCCTTCTCCAACTTGAGAAAAGCAAGAGGAGATACATATAGAAAAAGGAATAATGATACCAAACCAAATCTCAAGAGGTTATTTAAAACTTTGGATTGAATTAAATTTTAAGGTAGAATACAATAGATATAATTTCTTTTTTTTAATCTTAAAGTTGAAAATATTTACTGGAAGAAATATAAACAGAAGTCTCAACAAAAAGAACATGACGGTCCAGCATAACTGAAACGTCATTTCCTCTAATCAGTGTCATTATTAATTGATCAGTTGCTTTCCTGTTTCTTCATGCTAAGCGGAAGAGTCCTTGTCTATGATCATGAGTGCAAGGGGATTCCCTGGACTCACATGTTACACCTTGGCCACGATGATCTGGAGGACAGGAGATTCCTGGATTTCTCACAGGATACTCAAGGAGCTTTGAGTAACATTTACTACATCCACTCTGCTGGGATCTCCCACAGCGAACTTACATTCAGAAAGGAGATGGTTGTTGAGTCATGTCCACATTCAAGGTCATACTCACTTGGGACTTCATTCTGGTGTTAATCTGTAGCACATCTCTCAGCTGGTTTTCTAGGGCCTTGACCTTGGACTCCAGCTCCATCAGGCAATGGTCCTGATGTTACTTTTCTGAGAGACCTTAAAGCAGAAGGTATATAGCTATCCCTCCCCCTGGTGTTCCTGCTGCAGTGTGCATGCGAATCAGAGGAATTGGAGGTATCCATAGTTTTGGTTCTTGGGATTATCAATATAATAGTCTAGGGAGATAAAACATCTCCTTGTTCTTTTAAAGTGTTCGGCCATGACCCTGCCTTTCCTCCACTAGGCTCCCTTCTGGCTTCCAGCTCTGTTCAAGGACAGCTCAGATCTGATACAATTTCTTTTTCCTTTTTCCTTGCTACTAGCTAGTGAGGTTGGGAACAGGTTTATGAGTAAGTCCACATTTATAGTTAATATATTAAGAAAAGAGACCACATTTCCTCTGCCTATGGACTATAATGTGTGGGGAAAAGCCTGGTCCTGAGTCTAAAGTAAATAAATGAAAATGTTCTGGGAGTGATGATTTGTGACACACCTCCAGTGAGTGGGGTCATATGTAATTACTGGGCACGAGGCAGCAGTGTCAGCCCAAGAAGAACTCCCTGAAAGGTGACTCTGGAGCCTAGACTTAAAGTGGAGAAGGAGACAGGCTGACTTAAATTTTCAGATAGATAGAGCAGCAGTGCAAAGGCCCTTGGCCGTAATAAATTAGTGTGTTTTAGAGCCTGAGGAAGAGCTGATGTGGCTGGAATGTTGGAGATGGAGGCATAAGCTACGGAGGTATTTGTAGGCCATGACAGGGAGGCTAGACTTTATTCTAAAAGTAATGACAGACCACCAGATATTTTTAATCAAGAAGTAAGGTGATCTGATTCACATGTTTACAAATCACTTATTTGTATGGGAAATGGGTACTAATGGGACATTAGTGAAAAAGATGTATGCTGTGAGGTAATCCAGACAAATGAATGTGGTAGTTTGAACTAGGGTGATGGCAGTGGAGATGGGAAAATGTGGGGGGATACAGAATATATTTTAGTGATAGAGACAATAGTTTCCACTGATGCATTAGATGTGAAGTTGAGAATTTAAAGACAACTTACTGAGTTTTGGTTCTAGCATGGGTGCATGAAAGCAAATACTCCGTACTAAAGTCGGAAAGAATAATTTGGGGTCTGTGGCCCCATTACAGGCATCATATATTCTGTTTTGGATATATTTAATTTAAGGGGCTTAGCACATAGCCATGTATAAATATTGAATGATCAAGAAAGTAGGAGGATAGGGCTGGGCGAGGTAGCTCACACCTATAATCCTAGACCTCTGGGCGGCTTAGGTGGGTGAATTGCCTGAGCTCCGGAGTTCAAGACCAGTCTGAGCCAGAGCGAGACTTCCTCTCTAAAGAAATAGCCAGGTGGTGTAGTGGGTACCTGTAGTTCTAGCTACTTGAGAGGCTGAGGCAAAAGAATTGCTTATGCCCAAGAGTTTGAGGTTGCTATAAGCTGTGACACCACAGCATTCTACCGAGGGCGACAAAGTAAAACTCTGTCTCAAAAAAAAAAAAAAAAAAATCCAGAGAGAGAGAGAGAAGAAGTAGGAGTGAATCCAGATCCCTCAGTAAAATTCAAGGCTTAGACTTAGACATTTAGATGCTATCATCCATAGAGAGGCATTTGATACCATGGGCCGATGAGTAATCATCTACATAGAGAATATAGATCAAGGAAGGGGAGAGGGCTCAGGATCTATCTAGTACAGTTGTTCTCAACCTTCCTAATGCCGCGGGTCTTTAATACAGTTCCTATGGGTCGCGACCCACAGGTTGAGAACCACTGATTCAGGATGAAGCAAAAGCCAAAACACAACAAATAAACAAAAAATGTTCCTGTACCTGTTTTTTTCTCACGTATCTGTTAATATAACTGCAAAAGTGTGAAGAAGATAAGCCACATTTGTGAAACTGATTCTCTGACAGGTGTGGGATTGAGGTGGTGGAAGGAAATTGTTCTTTTTGCTGTATGCATTTCTGCATTTTTTGAAGATGTGGGACTTGACTATGCCAGGTATATTTGTTTTGCCATTAAAAGAAAACACTCAGAAAGTGTCTTAACTAGGATGTGTTCATTACAATTTAGAAAATGTTACTAAGTTAAAAAATAAAAGTCATTCATAACCACACACCTCAGTAGCAGCCATGGTTAACGTTTTACCATACAGCTATAAGGACTTTTCCTTGTATAAATACATAGAATTCTAAATATTGTATTTTTAGTATTTTACAAAAATTGTTCTTCAAATTTTGCGTTATTAACTTTCAGTTAATCCAAAGTTGATTTATTTTTCAACTCTTTTATTTTGGTACTACTTATAGATCTAATCCAGACTTTAACCCTGCATTTTCTACAGCTCTGTCCTTTGCATTTTTTATACCTCCACTTGGGTGGCCTCTCAGAACGCCAGTTTCAATGAATCACACTTGATAGTTATCAGTTTCCTCAATTCCTACCTTCTGAGTTTGGCAAATGGCACCACTATCCACCAAGCCAGAACTCTGTAGGTAGGATCTTACCCTTGTCTTATTCCGTCCCCTGACTTTCTATAACAGTTAGTGTGTCCCACAGCTTTATACCCTGTACATCTTTCACATCTAAATTTCACACACTGCTTCAGTTCAAACCTTCATTTTATTATTTTCATATTTATGACAGCTGTTAAATTCTTTTTTTGCTCAGCTGTCATATGATTTTTCTAAAAAAGTACCCCCGAGCTTGTTACTCCCTGATGTAAAACTTCTCGACGACCACCCACTGCCTTCAGAATCAAGGCAGGACTCAGAGTGGGTCACCCCTGAACTTCCTTTGCCTCAGATGCCTCGTGTATCTTCACCTTCCTTCTCGTATCCTCATGTCCAGTCCCAGGGATGTACCTGTGGTCTTCAGAATACACTCCAACTCCAAATTGACCCACAGTTCCTGATAGATTACCTGGCAACAATAGTCATTCGGCACATGCTTATGGAATATCAAAATGTAAGTTTAAGAATCCCTCCAGAGCTTACAGTGTGGACATGTGATAGCAGACTGAGTAGAGATGAGAAATTCAATTGAAAAATAACGTGTATCAAAAAGATTCAGAATCAGAAAGGAATTTTGAAATCACAGGGCTATAGTAAGCAGGTATTCATATTCTAACTCATTTTCTCTATTAGAAATTTAAAGTGATCCAGTTAGGTATTTTTTTTTTTTTTGAGATGGATCCTCAAGCTAATTCCCCTGGGCAGAGTGCCATGGCATCACAGCTCACAGCAACCTCCAACTCCTGGGCTCAAGCGAGTCTCCTGCCTCAGCCTCCCAAGTAGCTGGGACTACAGGCGCCCGCTACAACGCCCGGCCATTTTTTCTGGTTGCAGCAATCATTGTTGTTTGGCAGGCCTGGGCTGGGGATTCGAACCCGCCACCTTAGGTGTATGTGGCTGGCGCCTTAGCCGATTGAGCCACAGGCGCCGAGCCCCAGTTAGGTATTTTTAAACATTTAGTAGTCACATTTAAAAATGTATTGGCTCCTGCCTATAGTCTCAACACTCTGGGAGGCTGAGGCAGGAGGATCCCTGGAGCACAGGAGTTCTAGGCCAGTCTGAGCAGCAGCAAGACCTCCTCTATACTAAAAAAATAGAAAAAAATCATCTGTGCATGGTGACTGGTGCCTGTAGAGGAGGATTACTTGAGCCCAGGAGTTTGATGTTGCTTTGAGCTAAGCTGACCCCATTGCCCTCTAGCTCAGGTTACAGAGCAAAAAAAGGGAGTGGGGAAGAAGCAGGCAAAAGTAATTTTATTAATATGATTAAACCAATATATAGAAAATATTTTCATTTCAGCATGTAATAACTATTAAAATTATTCCTATATACTAAGAAGAATGTGTTCCACCTCCATCCAGGTTAATACCAAAGTTGTAAAGTCTCCATCTTTTTTAATGGCTGAATAGTATTCCATGGTGTGCCTATACCACAGCTTGTTAATCCATTCCTGGGTAGGTGGGCACTTAGGCTTTTTTCCACATTTTGGTGATTGTAAATTGAGCTGAAAGAAACAGTCTAGTGCAAATGTCCTTATGATAAAAGGATTTTTTTTCTTCTGGTAGATGCCTAGTAATGGGATTGCAGGATCAAATGAGAGGTCTAATTTGAGTTCTTTGAGGATTCTCCATACTTCCTGCCACCAGCAGTGTGAAAGTGTTCCCTTCTCACCACATCCATGCCAGCATCTGCAGCTTTGAGACTTTGTGATGTGGGCTATTCTCAAATATATTACATTCATTTTTAATGCTAATTACTCAAAATCTAGTACAGTTATATATTTTATACTTAAGCCATATCTTGTTTTACCTTTTAACATTTAATTTTTTAATGAACATATCATTAATGAAATAATTTTTCATTAAGTTGAAACAATGAGCTTTTAATTTTTTTGGTGTACCATTCAATAAATTTTTTTTTTTTTTTTGAGACAGAGCCTCAAGCTATCCCCCTGGGTAGAGCGCCATGGCATCACAGCTCCTAGCAACCTCCAACTCCTGGGCTCAAGCGAGTCTCCTGCCTCCGCCTCCCAAGTAGCTGGAACCACAGGCACTTGCCACAACGCCCGGCCATTTTTTGGTTGCAGTCATCGTTGTTGTTTGGTGGGCCCAGGCTGGGGATTCGAACCTGCCACCTTAGGTGTACGTGGCTGGCGCCTTAGCCGATTGAGCCACAGGCGCCAAGCCCCATTCAATAAATTTTAACACATATACGATTTATATAATTATCATCAAAAGTAGGACATAGAGCAGCTCCATCATGCCAAAAAATTCTTTTCTTAATTGACATATAATAGTTATACATATTTATGGGATACATAGTGATTTTTGATACATATAATGTATTACAATTAGATCAGGGTAATTATCGAACATTTATCATTTCTTTGTGTTGGGAATATTTACTGTCCTCCTCCTAGCTACTTGAAACTGGACTATATTATTGTTAGCTATAGTCATCCTGACGCTTACAGCATATCTTAATACACTCCATGTATACAGTATACTTACAGCCGTATTCTTAACATAGAGCGGCCACGTAAATGCACGTGTACCACACAGAGGATAGAACATGGGTGTAGATTAGGGCTGGATTGTCACATATGGCCAGTGGCTGCTGTATTAGTGCAGATCTAACAGCTACAGAGAGGACTCTGGGGCAGGAGGGACATGGTTAACACTGTGGTGTTGTCACTGGAAGCATCCAGAAGTTCTAGCTTGAGGGCTTTGGGAACTTTGTATTTCACTGTCTGTGGATGGGACTTGAGGGGCGTTAGAGAGGTCAACAACTGTGATGAGGGTGCAACTTAGGAAGAAAGCTGTCGCTGAAGGAGGGCAATAATAACCACTGATGCAGAAATGGGGAGTCCAAAACTAAAAGCTGGGTTACCATCGCACATGAAAAGAAAATGTAGCTGCTTCCGGTAGGTCATGAAAGAGTTTATGTATTGAGGCTCTGCCAGCGGTTTGCTTTTCATGGCCTCAGCAGAAAAGAAATTGACTATTTCAGAGGCTCTTATGATTTAGTAGATATTTAACAATAGTTTTCCTTTGTTATCACTCAAAATCCAAAGCAACAGTTTCCATTTTTGTCACCCTGAATATGAATGAGTTGAAATCTCAAAAACAGTACGAGGTGGCAGGGATCACTCAGCAGACTTGATGACAGTACCCCGCCCTTCCCTCTAATAAATATCCTGTGAGCCCAGATAGCGTACAAAGTGGAACCCAGCACCTTTGTTAGATAAAGATGTTAAATATAGAGCAGTGGGTACTTTTACCTCCTCGGGTACTTCTGAAGAAACCAGAATAGTGATGTGTCAGAACTAATAAACTGTGCTCAGAAATATGTGCCTGGTTTTTGTCCACAAGAAGCACAAATCTGTGGCTACAGATACATTAAAATTTCTGGGGAAACCCTCGAAGTACAATCTTTGTACGGGAATTTCTCATGACTAGAGTCTATATTTTAAAATAAGTAATACACCAGAGTTTTATTTATTTATTTTTCCAGGTAGAATGTTACAACTCTATTTTTTTTTTTTTTTAATTGAGACAGAGTCTCACTACGTCACCCTCAGTAGAGTGCTGTGGCATCATAGCTCACAGCAACCTCAAACTCTTGGGCTCAAGCAATTCTTAGCCTTAGCCTCCCTAGTAGCTGGGACTACCAGCTCCCACCATAACACCCGGCTACTTTTTGTTGTTGTTGTTGCTTGTTTGTTTAGCAGGCCCAGGCTGGGTTTGAATGCACCAGCCCTGGTGTATGTGGCTGGCGCCCTAACCACTTAGCTATAGGTGCCAAGCTGAATGTTATAACTCTTACAAAGGTAGTTTCCACATTTTTGAGAGTAGAAAAGAAGAAAAAAAGAAATGTAAAAATTACAGTAAAAGGAGAAAATCCTTTTCTTAATTCAATTGGCTATTTATTTGAACAATATCTTAGTTTTCACCCTGTCTGCAAGCCTCTGATGAAATGATATGCAACAAGTATCAGTAAATATTTTTTATAGTCTTTTGTAGTCTTTTTAAAAATAGTCTTTTATAGTCTTTTTTTTTTTTTTTTTGCCGGGGGCTGGGTTTGAATCCGCCACCTCTGGTATATGGGGCTGGCGCCCCACCCCTTTGGGCCACAGGCACCGCCCTGTAGTCTGTATTTACATCACTCTTCCTGATTATATTGCCTACTAACCCAGAAGGATAAAACATTTATGATATTATTTAGCACATTTCTCTCATGTGCATTTCACTCAAGAAGCTAAATTTTCATTACTAATTTTGATCCAGTTTTTTTCTACCCAACTTATTTTAAATTTCAGCACTAAAATGAGAACAATGTTTCCTTTTTATTACAAACAGCAAAATATTGATTCATACAGGAGATGAGTTAGGCTTTTGGATCTATTTATAAGAAGTCTCCCAGGCTAGGCACCGTGGTGGCTCCTGCCTGTAACCCCAGCCCTCTGGGAGGTCTGTGGCAGGTGAATTGCTTGAGCTCAGGATTTCAAGACTAGCCTGAGTAATAGTGAAACCTCTGTTTCTACTAAACAAAACAAAACAAACAAACAAAAAACTGAGCCAGACCTGGCAGGTGGCTATACTCTTAGCTACTTGGGAGGCTGAGGCAAGAGGATTACTTGATCTCAAGAGTTTGAGGTTGTTATAAGCTATGAGGCCATGACAGTCTACCGAGGGCAACAAGGTAAGATTTTTTTCTAAACCTCCCCCCCAAACCAAAAAGAACTCCCTAATGATGTGTAGGTATTCTTGACCACTATTTGGTTCAAATTTAGCCTTTTATAGGTTGGGGGAGTTTGGGTAAAGGGTAGGGAACAAGTTAGGCTATGATTAACGGAGAGGGACTGGATATACAGGTGAAGTAAGTCTATAGCTCCTGAATAAATAATGGGTACTGATTATCACAGGGGACACCTTGGAAATGTATTGCAGGAAAATCAAGTGCTTGCCATTTCTGCATTTGCTGCAGGTTAAATAAATGCTTAAATATATATTTTTAAAACAAGTATTCATTGAAACTTGTCATTTTAGTTCTACTTGAAAAACCTCAATATAATTTTTACTTTGTTTTCCTCTCAGGCAAACCCATGCTTCCTGTTTGATCCTAAGTTGGAGTCTCTTCCTCACAAGTTTAAAAGTTTAAATTCATGACAGAGCACAGCCTGCCTGGAAGTTTACGGTGGTAGATCTCCGTGTGGGGTCACTGTTGCATGGTCTGGTTCAGCGGACTGGAAATCAAGCCTAAGAGGACAGCCCAGCAGTGTGTCACCCTTCTCTAGTCCTAGCCAAGGACTGAGAATTTTCTCATCCAGAAAATCCTGGAGAACCCTCTTTTAAAGTCTGCCGCCATCACTTTGAATCTATAATTCTCTGACCCATCTGCTAATGATCTTGTGAAACCATATACATTTAGTTTATTTAGAGCTATTTCTTCTGCTTCTCTCACGTTACCTTCTAGAAATATTTTCTATGGAATCAGAAAGAAACAATTTGGCAAGAAAAAATTATCGAAGCCAGTCCATGATAACGGAAGGATGGGGTTTAGGCAATTTACATTAGCTTAGATTTACTTTCCCTTACACAAAAAGTACTTTTTAAATTGTTTTTGAAGGTTGTTGTGTTAGGTCTATGAGTTTGATTTTTTTGTTTTGCTTTTGGGTTTTTAAAGATGAAAACACAGAGGAAGTCCCTGAGAGATTAATACACTAGGTATATTGAAGACAGTTAGCTACTGTACTTGGTTAGTCATTCTCTAGACACTAAAAAAGTACAAATCTAATATGTAACAGGGCTACAAAAAGAAGGAATAATAATTCAGGAAAAAAATTAAAATTAATGGATAGCATTTAAACCAGTTATAGGTAAGGTATGTCCTAATAAAAATTCTTTTTAAAAGGGAGGGGGAGTTATAACTAAGGCCAAAAGAAAAAAAATTACAGTCATTTTGATGTTCAAAATTAGGAACACCTGTAATTTTAACATGCTCTGATGTAAGCTTCACTGTCAAGTTGTTAAGAAAAAAAAAAAAAAGAATCTCCATTTACAGGACGATCAGTGGTCTATGGCAATCTGTAAGGATGAGAGAGAAGAAAGAGCAGGATTAATGTGTCACTCACTTTCCCATAGGATTGAGC
Organism: Galagoides demidoff; assembly: GCA_963574575.1. Taxonomy (NCBI): domain Eukaryota; kingdom Metazoa; phylum Chordata; class Mammalia; order Primates; family Galagidae; genus Galagoides; species Galagoides demidoff. The sequence continues at coordinate 20,047 of CAUYQV010177776.1, forward strand.
CATGGAACCTGCAAAATCCCAAAAAAGAAGGAGACTCATACAAGGTCACTTGGGATTAGGCATGCAAACTAATGGCCTTACTAATTGTTCCAAGGGGTCCTGTGATTGGGCTTGAAGCCAACACACTTCGGCCAACAAAGCCTCTCAATTAGGTACAGTCCCAATGCCAAGTTCCCCAGCAAGAGCATGTGAAAGGGCTCCTTTTGACTTTTGATCAAATCCATTTAAAATTTTTGCCATGGGACTGTGAAAATCACCAGCATAAAATATGTCTGGAATGCCTCATACCTGGGAACTAATATTAGGTACTTGTTCTTTCTGTAGAGCTTATGACCAATGGGTTTACAAAGCTCTTAAATAAATGGATTCAAAACAAAATATTGCTGTGGTTCAGGGTAGAGGTAATAAATCCAGCTTTGTTTGCCAGCAGTGCTAGACTATCAGCTTTTGAACATGAAGAATTCGTCTCACACTTCTGTACGTGTGCAGAGCCCAACACGCCGTAGGCATTTATAGACATTTAATGAATTCTTTTTGACTGGGTAAATGAAGCCACTGATTTCTAGAGCTTGCAAAATATACATCAAACAAATAGGTAGTTTACAGTGTGGAAGACCCTTTTCTACCCTATTTCCTGGTTATCCCTGGTGAGACCTGAAATGTCTGTGCTTTTAGGGTAAGCAGAACTTTTCTTTATCCTGGGAAATCCAGCCCCATGGCAGTGTGCCTGCTTCGGGGAGGCTGTCTAATCCCTCTTGCTGTGGAATGCTCATTTGTGTCAGGATGTGAAGTCTCTTGCCTTCAATGTGATCACAGAAGTATAGAGAAGGACTTTCACTTCAGTACACTTCATTTTCTTTTCAAGTGCAAGAAAAACAAGGTTGGACTAACACACAGTACTGGATACTTTGTTTTCAGGTCGATTTGTCTTTTCTATTGAATTCTTCAGTGAGTAATACCACAAGAATTCACAACCAAAAGAAGTAGTCAGGCTTATTCCCCCCTAAAAAGGATGCTCCCAGCATTTCAACTCTGCTGATGTAGACACAGTTAGTAAAGGGACCAAAACCAAAAACTGAAGCAGACAGACTGTGACAACTGCTGTAGCCTGTGCACACAGTCATTTGACCTGCCGAATCGAATCCCCCTCTTGGAGCAAAACATGTCTTCAGAGAAAGGACCTACATTTGTCTTTCTGATGAAAAATACAGGAATTAATGAGATAGTGAAAAACTTACATTTTAACCATGAATATTTGGAGAAGGTAACCTCTGAAAACGTACTTTTACAGATAAACGAAAACAATTTTTGCAAAGTCAGATACCTTTAGAGACCAAAAAGTAACAAAAATCTGTGAAAGGGGATGGAGATTATATTAAAGGTTGTGGGGGATAGTAAAGTTGTGTCTGTTACAAAAATATTCAGATTACTGAAAACACACAACTATCCACTTCTCCATTCTCACCCTCTTGGTCCAGTCACATCTTGAGTCAAACATGTAAGAGGCTATATGTAGTTTTTTCATTGTTATTTTAACCCATGAATCCTTCCTGATGTTTAGTTTTTCCAGGTTAGGACTACTTTTCCATGTGGGAGTCAAGCCTAGATCTTACCATAATGTGAAATATTTTAAAATCTGTGGTTTCGGAAGAACTAAAGATTCAGCCACGTGGAAGCAGAAACTTCTTATTCATTTCTAATTCACCAAAAAGCTCCGTCCATTCCTTCTTATGACCCAGTAAAAGTCTTAGTTTTGCCCTTGTTTGGTACGCCTCTCCTTGAGCGCCCCCTGGAGGTCAGAATTTTATTGACTGGTTCATTGCTGCCACTCGCTGTCTTGTCAGAGGTGAGATGAACACACTGTAACGGTAGTGGTGCTGATGGACTTAATGCTAGAAAATAACAATCGAAAGAAAAATAAGAGCAGTGTTTGCATAGACTTCTTCCTCATGTATTGTTCAATAAATACTTAGGGTATACTCTATGCCTAGAATTGAGATATGCGTTCTGGGAAATACAGAAATCACTCACACAATCCCCGTCCCTTTAGGGAAACAAAAAGTGTAGGTAAAGTAACCATTCCTTCTGACATTCTAAAATTCTTTTCCACTAACTATTCTACTACGTCCTTAAGTATGTGCTTCAAAATTCTTTTCAAACTTTCTTCACTTCATATTCCTTTTATATGTCCTCCCATTCTTTCTTCTGGTTTCCATTACCACCTACGTTTTGAGGATTTCCACCTTTATATCTCTGTCTCTCTAGATTGGACCCTTCCTGAGCCACAGACTTCTGTTTTCAATTGTCTGCTGGAATTCTCCCCAAGAATGTTTCAGAGTCTCCTCAAATCCGACATACCCAAATGATAATTCAAGGTCATAAGGAGTTAGTGCCAAAGGAGCATCACCAGCAGTAAGTGCTATGAGTCTAGGAGTTCACACTGGGCTGAGTTGTCTGGCACAGTCTCATAGCAGAGGGAAATGTGGGTAGGACTTTGAAGAAGTGGTTGTTGGTGGGTAATGCTTAGCAAAATCAGAAGCGCACCATTTCTTTTAGCTGAGACTTTTTCTGTTGTTCCAATACTTTCAAGATTGAAACTCAGTTTTGGCCTCTATTTCAATCTAAATTTAAAAAAAAAAAAGAGGGAAAATTTGCCTCTTGGAGATCTCTTTCTCTCACTTTGTCTGGTTTTTCCCCCTTGTAATTGGAGAGATTAGAGATTGAAGACCAGATAAGGAATGGACCCAGCCACATTCTGCTCAACTCAACATATTTTCTCAAACATGTATAGATTCCTTTGCCCTTGAAAACCAAAAAGAGCAATCCTGAATCTTAGTTGAGAGTTGGTTCTTGAATACCAGGCATTTTCTCTCCTCATTCTGCATCCACTTAAGAATGTGGAGCTGGCTCTGCCTTTGTTTCAGCCAAGTAGCTGAATGCAGCCCCTCTCTGGCTCCCAGTGCTGCCTCTTTTAAAAGGACTTCTAAAGGGACTGCTGTTCTTTCCATTCCCTCACTTTCAGTGTGCTACTTCCAGCTTGAGCAACTCTCAGCCCAACTGGACTCTTTTATAATCCCATCAGGCAAGCTCTTTTGATGCTTTCTTCAAAATAAAACATATTTCTTCTTTATATCGTAGGCAGTGTTGCCGTTGAGGAGGAACATGGAGAGACTTTTCTGTTTCCTGAGTAACCACAGCGGTTGCTTTCTTTGTATAGAATTGTAGATAATTAAGAACATGATTTTATTTTTATGTACAACTGGGCACACAATGAAAATCTCAGCTGTGTGGAACTTTTTCATGAGAAAGAAGCATCTTTTTTACTGTGACAGCCTCAGGGGTGAAATAAGTTAGACTGGGACAGCTTACAAAAAAAGGCAATACAGTTGCTAAAATTCAGTCAAAAACAATAGACTCCATTGAAGAATTCTAATGTCCTGTGTTTTTTTTTCCTTCCATAATAATGACTGAAGATTTTTAAAAGTTTTATTTATATATTTTGTAGCCCTTGAATAGAAAATGATCCATTTGCAACACAGGTAATGCCTTTAAACACTTATCAACCAATGTCACGAAACAGATCTTGTACAATTGCATCCACTGCATATTATGTATCATAGCCTATTTACCACAATACGGGCTTTGTTCTTCATTGAAGTGTTATTTGGTGAGTCTGTTTAATGAAAGGTTATGTGTTTCCTTTTCTAAAAGTCACAAAAAATTTAGCCAGATGAATGAATGAAGAAGCATTTGAAGAAAGTGAGGAAGTTTGTAAACTAGTGCTTGCACTAAGCGAAAAATCTGTTTTGTTTTTGAAGTCAGAGTAAGACAGTATTACACTTAGCTTAAAATTCGGTGGGATAGTCTTTTGGCTATGAGGAGTACATCCTATGGATAGATAAAGTTCCTGTCCATAAAGAATAAGCACAGACTTGGAACTAGCATGAACTGTTTGAAAGTTTAGGATATGAGGATGTCTTCACCCAATCAATCATTTATTCATAGAATAAAAGCAAACATAATACAAGTGGCATCTTTCTTTAATACCACTTCCCCCACCAAAAAAAATAAATGATCCAAGAACCCTAGGAACTTAGTCAAAAGGAAGTGAATATGAGGGTTTGTCCCAATTCCAACATCAAGCAGAGAGAGAACTTGTTTAGACTCCTTCTGCCATTGCCACTCCCTTGGCACACAAGGTCAATGGTAAGGAGCAAGTATGAATAGTCTGATGGACAGTGTGTGTGTATACCATTGTGAGGTTATTCTTGCTGGTAAATTTAAAGGCCTGGTCGTAAAGGTGCCCTGTATTATGTGCCAGGGTTATTGCTCTTTTTCATTCTTATCACCGTGTTTAACTACTGTTCTTGAAAGCATTTAAAAAGGAAAAAGTATTTCAGACATACAAAATAGCATATTTTAGACCCAGAGAGAGAAGAGGTAGAGATGATAGAGAATATCATGGGGGAAAAACATAACTTTTTAATAGCAATTAACTCGGACAATAGGAATATTGATGATTTTGTTTTCTTCAGGCTCTTTTTAACTTTCTTTGTTTTCTGCAGGGAAACCACCCTACCTTATTATTTTAAAATGTTTAGGTACCCAGTAAGATAGCAAACTATCAGTGACATTGAAAAAAAAATACCTAAAAGTAATATTATTTTAAAAAGTGCCATGGAATTAACTGGATAGTAGAACAAAGGGAGAAAATAAATTCAGGCAAGGTACCTGGAACATTGTTGTAGGAATCCAGGTCTAGAATGGATACTGGCAGGTTTTCTAGAAGTTACAGAAAAAAGAAAGAATTTAGGGCTGAGTTCAAGATAGATTTCTAGCCTGTGTTCCTTATCTCATAGGTGCCACTCATACCAGACACCTGAGAATTACCCTTAATTTCTACTCTCTCCTATTTTAAAATTTTTCTTTTGTCTTTGATTTTCTTCAATTTGAACAGTTTTGATTCATCCTGCTTGGTGTTCTCTGAGATTCTTTGATCTGTAATTTAGTGTCTGCCATTAAGTTTTGAAAATTATCAGCTATTGCTATTTTAAATATTTCTTCTGCTCTATTCTTTCTTTCTTCTCCTCTGGCATTACAGTTATGCATATGGAACACCTTTCAAAATTGTCAATTGTTCTCTGATGTTATATTATATATATATTTTTCATTCTTTTTCTTTTACCATTTAGGTTTGGAAAATTTCTACTGACTCAGTTTTAAACTCATTGTTTCTTTCCTTAGCCATATCCAGTACAAAAATGAGTCCATTAAAGGCATCATTCTTTTTTTTTTTTTTTTTTTTTTGCAGTTTTTGGCCGGGTCAGGTTTGAACCCATCACCTCCAGTATGTGGGGTCAGCACCCTACTCCTTTGAGCCACAGGCACCACCTGAAGGCATCATTGATTTTTGTTATAATGTTTCTGATTTCCTTGAATTTTACTTTTGATTTCTTTCTCAGAGTCTCCAATTTTTTTCTTTTGCTTATGTTACCAAGTATATGTTATTTATTTTTTTAATTAGAGCTTGCAACATATTAACCTTAGTTATTTGAAATTATCTGTTATTTCCAACATCTATGTCACAACTGGGTCTGGTTCTGATACTGGCTTTGTCTCTTTAAAACATTTTTTCTTGCTTTTTAGCATGCCTTATAATTTTCTATTGAAAGCTGTGATGTATTGGGTAAAAAGAATTGAAATAAATAGCCCTTTTATGTGAGGTTTTATGTTAATCTATGTTTGATGTTAGCCTAGAAGTTATGTTGGACCATGTTTAATAATTGTTGTAGTTATAGATGCCAGAGGATTAGAATTTCTCTAGTGTTCTTGACATTACCTCTCTTGTTAATATGGGCTTCCCTGAGAACTCCTTCTTACATAGAATCTGCCTATTCTACCTTTTAAAGCTGTAATCCATTGTTACACTAGAGTCTTGCTGGTGTGGTGGTAAAATGTGGGACAAGAAATTGTTCTGTAATCTTATGGATAAATCTGTCTTTTACTGGCCTGAATTCTGGAGTTATGACCTGTATAAATATTTCTTTATGCTTTTTCCCCTCCATATATGAGACAGAAGAGCTAGAGGGAGCAGGAGTTGGGAATAGTTTCCTTTCCGCAGGATGGATAAGGCTCTGGCATTATGGATAGGATACCCTTTGTTATGAAGACCACTCTACAGCTCTTTCTCTTCAACTATCAGCCCATTGGGAGACTCATTTGGCTTTTACAAAAAGAATTTAGTGGGATATAGAATCCATTAAAGTGGGGGTGGTCCGTGTGAGACTGTGTCTTGAAAGAGTCTCTTATTCTTTGCTAGATCACACTTGCTCTGCAGCAATTCATCAAAATCACAATTTAACTCCTTTTCCTACTAGTTTATACTTGCAGAGGCTTCCTCTCAGGTAAACACATATTGGCTGTGATTTTCTGAATTTTCTTGTTTTGCCAAATTGATGAGTGATGGCTGACCTTACAACTTCATTTCTCTGATGAGTTCAAGAAAAGTCATTCATTTTTAGTTTATTAAGTTTTTTCTTGTTGTAAGGACAGGTGGGACACTTTCCAAACTTTAAATATGTCAGGGCTAAAACCGAAACCCATCCTTTTTTTTTTTTTTTTCATTCTTCATGACCAATAAATCACAAATTCCTGGTTTAATTTTCTGTCTTTTAAATTCACCAGACCTTTTAACCCTCATTGTTACTGTTCTTCTTTGAGCTTCTTTGCCTCCAACTTAAACATTTTAGAAACTTTTTAAGGGGTTTTTGTTACCTAAAATCCCCTCAAATAATAGTCAGCATACATTTTACTTTTTCAAGTAGAGTCGCAGTTTATACCTATTTACTAAATGGGATGATTACAGAGAACAAACTCAATGTATTCTGGTTTGTTAATGATTATGTGGTCACTCTACCTTGAATCAGGCTTGCCTTGAATCTGTCTTTGTCCTTCAAAGATCTTTCCAAAATGTAAATACAGCTCTTGTATAAAAAACTCTTTAAGTTCTCTTATCAATCCTTAGGGTAATGTTTCAATGCCTTATTGTACAATGGTACCCAAAGTCTTCCATATTTCTTGACTCTTGCCTTTTTTGACTGATTTTCATCATTCATTTCTCAACTCTTTAAGTCTAAATATCTAGTAATATAGACCAACTTGATATTTTCTGAACACAGTATGTTGTTTTAAACACTATGCCCTTTGCTCTGAAACCATCCATGATACACTTCCACCCCTGCCTCTCTTTGTGTTATAATAAATCATGGTTAATTCATCATCAATCACGCACAGTTGCATACTATTATAATTATTATTTTATAGACTCTTTCATATACATATAAACACTATGCTATGAACACAAACTGCACACCCTACATTATGAACCCACAAAGAGCTGAAAATAGGTCTTAATCATTTGAATTCTAGTGTCTAACATAATAAATGATCAGTGAGGAAAATTGTACTCAATAGCTTAGGAAAAGAGGCTGTCACATTAGCTTAGGGAAGAGGATGACAATAAAGAAGTTTTAGTTAGTAAGCTAGCAAAAAGATAAGCTTAAGTCAGTATCATGAATTTATACAGAATAAGGATCCTATGCCTATGATTTGTCTCTGAAGACTTTATAATGTTGACTTTATATGTTTCTGATACTTCAAATAATTAGTGATGGAAAGCCCAAGAAAATTCAATGATTAAAAATAGAAATTAATAATAGAAATAATGAAAAGATTCACCCTCCCCCTCTTAGACCAGTTCCTATGTAGAATTCTGTGATTTTTTTTATAGTTCCATGCTGGCTTCTGATGAACAGTATGCCTCCTTTCCATACCCTATCCCAACCCATTTTTTTTTCCTTCACTCCACAAAGAAGTTTAGGAGTTTAGGACCGTGGCCATGAGAAATGGTATATGCAAGGAACATGGAATCTGTGGTCCCCGGAGCCTAGAGTGCACTCTGGAAGGAGAGCTTCAACATATTGCTCAGCTGGACATCTCATCCCCCTGTAAGATGTCCGGCTGAAAATGAGCCCAAGAAGAATCTTAATCATTGGAAGAAGGGTGATATTAAAGTGAAGAACACATAGGAAGTGGCAGAGGATAGCATCACGTTATCGTAACATAGGCAGGTTTTTAGCAGGAAGTCAGAAAACATTTTGGGGAAATATGTAGCCAGCACTTAATAGACTATGACACTATAGCACACAGTGGAAGAATACAGACAAAGCTGTGGTTGGAAGGAAGTATAAATTGGAAACGAATGTTAGCTCATAATTTCATTTCCTCCATCTCCACTTTCTGGCTCCCTATAGCTGAGCATATTGGTTTCTCCACCTTAGTAACAAACTCAGCCTTGTTTCTTGAGTCTTTTCTTGCTGCCCAAAACAGATTTTGGAATAAGAAATTTCTGGACTCAAGTTCTTCTTCTGCCATGAATGATTTATGTAGTCTTCTTTCTCACAATCCTAAAAAGATTAAAATGGATCATCAGACTAGTTTGAGGAGCATAAGAGGGTTGGTGGCTACAAATATAAGAATAGGAGATACCCACGTTACAACTGGCAGGGTTGTCTGGAAAGTATCTAATAATATATTGTGAAAAATAGAGACACACATGGATGGATACATTCTGGACAATCCTTGTATATCAGAATGTCCCATAAAATCTTTGTGCTATAGGGTGGTGCCTGTGGCTCAAAGAGTAGGGTGCCAGCCCCATATGCTGGAGGTGGTGGGTTCAAACCCAGCCCCAGCCAAATGTATAAAGCTGTACTGTAGCTTTAAGTTGCTACAGACTTTATTGGCTCAATCTATTAGAAATATATAGAGAAAGTTTATATGAGCTACAGCTGGATTTCCAAATAATTTATCTGTGGTCTGTTTTCCTCCACCTATCACTAATAGAATCCTTCAGGAGCAGATGTCAAGATGGAGCTCAGAATCCTTGCTATTTATTTGGGACCAGTACTTGCAAAGAGAAGGGCAGAGAGAGAAGTCAGGCCATGATATAAACCCTACAAAATCTTGGCCAATCCAGTGGGGTCAAGTACTGACCAAGAGATGTGTCCTCGAATGGGTGAAAATGGCCAGGCTTCACATCTGACCTTGCTCAGTCACGAATATGGGAAGTCTCAGAAAGGGCAGAGGCAACTATCAGTCACAGAGGCAGACTGAAGTTGCTGACAGGTGGAGCCATATGCTGACCCCCTCTTAACAGGTGGGCAACCAGTCTGTCCTTTAAAGGACATTTAGGGCGAACTTCCCTTCTACTTTACCATCTTTGACTCTGCTTTCTTACCTGTGTGCTGGCTCTATTCTGCAGCTTTGCCAATGTGGTGGCAAAAGCATTCAACTAAAGCTTCAGACTTAATGTTTTACCAGCTTGGCTACTCCAGAGGAATAGACTTTCACAAAAAATTCCAGTTAATGCCATGAGATTGAACATTATAAGCTTAGTTTGGGATCATGAGCCAACTTTCAGAGCCAGCATGAGCCAACTTTCAGAGCTTTCATGGTTAGTCCCTTATAAACTTCATGGGCTGTGAGCACCAGGGGAGAGGTTCTTTATTTATTTATTTATTTTTTTGAGACAGAGCCTCAAGCTGTCCCCTTGGGTAGAGTGCCTTGGCATCACAGCTCACAGCAACCTCCAATTCCTGGGCTCAAGCGAGTCTCTTGCCTCCACCTCCCAAGTAGCTGGGATTACAGGCACCCACCTGGCTATTTTTTGGTTGCAGCCGTCATTGTTGTTTGGCAGGCCCAGGCTGGATTCGAACCCAACACCTTAGGTATATGTGGCTAGTGCCTTAGCCACTTGAGGCACAGGCGCTGAGCTGAGAGGGAGAAATTCTTAAAAGTCACATCATGGTATCACTAACAAAATGAAGTATTGGGAAAGGAGAAAGGGAACAGATGTCTCCCACCCAGCCTTAGCCCCTCATACTCATGCATTCTGGAAACTTTACTAGAATGATCTGGGAGTTCACAAAGAATTATAAGACTACATTTCATTGTAAGTAGAGGATCTATCTCAAAGTGCATTGTTAATCTTCATAGAGACTCTTGTTGTTTTGGAAGACATATCCTTGAATTCTGTATAAACAAGGGAATCTATAATACCATAATGTATTGACTTAAAATATTCTCCGTTCCCTTTTAGCCTCTACCAATATTGTGACGCACCAATTGCCTTTCTTCTATCTCTAAAAGAGTATGGGATAACTGTAGTATTCTGCAACATACTGAATGGAAAACTAGCACAAGAACACAGTAACAAAGAGCCTTTCATACAGCACGGAGCGTATTCCTGTTGGCATGGAGAACTTTCAACACTTGGGACTGCTAAACTGCAGGTCTCCAGGAAGGAAAAGATTTCTATATTCAGAAACACTAAAAGCATTTAAAATAAGGTCACTTCAGTCCATATATATATATGTATCTATATAATTTTCTTCTGTGTATGTGAATATATGTGTGAATTTTTTATTTAAAATTTCTCTTTACTTGCATTTATGAAAGTTTGCTATTCTTTGGAGTGCTGAGTCTGTTTCTGTTAAAAAGAATGGTTCAGACTTATTCTCAGGGGCTGTACATCAGTGTAGCCACACTATTTACACTACATAGAAATATTTTCCTACCAGTTGGAAAATGGGATAATAGTACATGTGATAAACAGAAATATTAATTAATGAATTCTATTATGTCTGGTGTTCTCCTCAGAAACCACACACCACTGTGGTTCCAAGATATTTCTTTGGTTTGCACTCAAAAGCCCAGGACTAAGAGCCTGCTGAAGATATTATTTGTTTTCGGTGTTGGAGGAATTCTTTTGGGTTCAAGTTTCTTTGGCTGAGAGAAGGAAGATCTAGATAGCCATGTTGAAGAGAAATTACTCTGGTGATTTCTGAAAAGCAATGGCTGAAGATTTGGAGGGAAACCGGCAGCATGGACAGGTGCTCACATGAAGCTTAAACTTTAAATTGTGGTATCAATTATCAGTGACAATAGGGAATTACTTTACTGGGAAAAAAATTGTGCCTTAGGAAGTGCTGGCCATCTCTGCATAAGGTGAGAAAGTTTATGAGGAGGGGATCTTCTGACCATCTTAAAGATCAGAAGAGTGTGCACTTCAGGGGCCACAGTCATGGCGACTGCCTCCTCTCTGCACCTCCCGAAGCAGAAGCTGCAGAGGATCAGCCCCACCCCACCTCTCCCGGCTGTTGCTGCAACTTTCCCCAGCCCTGCTGCTGCTGAACCTGTCAGCAATTGCCATTTTTGTCCATGTTTCTTTTCTTCCCACTTCTGCATTTGTCCTGCTTATTTAATGGGCTTCTTGAGGCTGTCTCCTCCCAGCACTGGTTGGAGACTTGAGGGGAGAAAACCATCTTGCTCTTCTTGGGTGGAACGAAGCAAACAAAACATGTGGATTCTCAATTCGGGTAGCTAGGATGAGCCAATAACCACGCTCTTCGTTCCTCTTCCTGTCTTCCCTGATGGTTTTATTACCATTTAGGTGGTGTAAGGCCAACAGATCAGGATGGAACTGCCGTTGAAAAGACAGTTAATTATACCCACAGATGCCAAGAGAAGTATGGTTAGCATCCTAAGGGGGCACACGGAGAGGCATTGGGGTTTGTCCCAAGGCAGAGGGAGAGTGAGCAACTGTAGGAAACAGTCTTTACCAAGGTTTCTATGAAGAGAAATTGGGGAGACATGGTAATTGGGCATAGAATTACCTGGCTTGAGTCATTTTAGCAAGTTCTGGTAAATAAGGGCTTCCCCTAGTTGTCCAGCTCCCAGCCCTGGGGTGAATAGGGCAGGTGTACAGTGGGCTAGAGCATGGGACAAAGAGGGTATTTGAGGGAGTAGACTCAGAACTGGTTGCTTTATATTTTAAAGGTGTACCCCCTAGAGAGGAGGACTACCTCTGAAAAGAGGGGCACTATTCCAGAAAGAGGCCAAAGCCAAGACGTCTAAGGCACGTTTATCAGTTGTCTAGAACAGCATGTGTCTGGCATGTGCATTAAGCTTACTGAAGCTAGAAGCACAGTTAATACACCCTTCCCTCATCCTCTTTCCTTCTCTCTCTGGCTTTCATATCAAGAGGCTTGTGACAAAAGGCCAGTGTCCCTTGCTGATGAATAGTGGGTGAAGAGATAGGGAGACGTGAAGCCAGGCTGGGGCAGCAGGGTGAATCTCCACCCTCTGGTGCCTCAATGCATGTCCAGTCACAAGAGAACCTTCACTTTAATGGAAGAGTCTTTGGAAGAATTTTGTATGTAAAATCATGGCTAAGAAAGGAACATCATATAACTAGTGATAGTTCTGTAGTCAAAAATCTCACTAATGGTTTTTAAATCATTAGAATGACTTGATGTATGATTTTTACTATAAATTTGTATACTAAATCAGATATATAAGGTTTAGAAAATGCATACTTAGAAAGTAAAAGGATTATATTTTTACAGTCTTGATTTATATATGAAAAGTATAAATCTTTTAATGTATGTTTGATATTATTAATATATGTGTCTATCAGATATTACAAATATTATATGAATTTAAGTATCAACACAGTTAGTATACATGATATTGACCTTTCTTTGCAACTCTTAAGTCATGATTCTCCCTTTAAAGCTTTCTTAAACTACCACCCACTCAGAGAGTTTGGGAATAAGCACTGTTCTCTCACAGGCAAACCTTGGCCATGGGGTTCTAACCTTGGTCACACTTACAAATCTAACCCAGATTATGGCCAGTACTGGCCACTGGGCTGCCACAGTGTTCTCCCAGTCAAAGATTTTTCTGACTATTCCTGATCACAATACTCCCAAACCTGAGTTTTTATCTTAAGTTTTGTCATCCTTCCCCTCTCCCAACCCCCATTCCAGAATTTTGTCTTGACCTGTGTTTCAAGTGTTTGCAAAGGTAGCTTGCCTTGCCTATTAGACCTGCTGAAAGATCTCTGTCAATATGAAAGCCCAGACTTTGTGCATCATGGGTTTTCTAGATGGTGATGGTAAGCCTATCTCTACTGCCAGAGATCTCCTCTTACTGTTATTGGCCAGTCCTTCCCCTGTCTGACCTGCAAGTGAGCCCTAATGAATGGGTCTATTCTTAAATCCAAGATATTGTCTAAAGTTTAATCTTACTGTGAGTAACTAACCATGCTTAGCTAATGATTTATAAGATGATATATTAAGCATCCCAACTATAGTCTCTTCCTTCTCACACACTTTATATTGAACACCTGGCTTGTTTTGCAGCCAGACAGATTCAGGGCATCGTATCTGTTATACCTAAGGGGACTGGACTTCTCTCTGTCTATAATTCATCCTTCTACTTGAGCTTTGAATTCTCCCTGCCTCCTGCTTCTGAGACCTCTGACATGTGATTATTTAATACAGTTCCACCCTTCACAGTAGGCTGTAATTTCTAGGAGATCAGTGATCTTGTTCTGTTTTTGAGTCCCGTTGCTTCCCTCATGCCTGGCAGAGTGCCTGGCACATAGTAAGTGCTCAGTAAATATATATTGAGTAAATAAATGAAAATTCTATGGCCCCTGGAGTATGGGATTATATAATGTAAACTCTATCTTAGAATCTACTATTATATTAGTCAGATTCTTAAAATGTATTTAAATGATGGATTAAGATGCTCTTAGAGAAATATATGACAATGTTAGAATTCATGGGCTTCAGAAGATTAATGTTCAGTTTGAAAGAAAAGTATCCTGCATACAGACTAAGACCTAAATAAAGTGAGATATATCTCTGGATAAAGTCAAGACCAGCTCTCACTATCTGGTATATTCCTAAGCTCATTTTGATGGTCAATATCCTTGTTCCTTTTCTGAAATCTGTTTAGATAATTTTCTTCTCTTCATGTTGGCAATAAAACAGAATTGCATTGATCAAAGGTCTCAACACAGTTCCTACCCATTGCACAAGACAACGGAAGGCTCATTCTGAGTGCATTTTTGGGTTAGTCCACATCTCCCTCATTTATTGTGGAATGTAACTGGTATTTCCTGCTTCCACAAAGAAACTCAAATCCCAGTTGAAATATCAAAAATTCAAAAGGATGAAACTGTTTTCTTTCCATTTATAGAATAAAGAATCTTCCTCTTCCCCACCCTCAAAAAGAAATCTCAAATAAGACGCGAGGGCCTAACAACAGCAGCCCAGATTCTGTTTGTTCTGTAACAGTGCTATCTAGTAGAAATTTAGTGCCCAAGCTGAAATCAATATGAAAAGTTACTGAGATATTTTATGTTCTTTTTCTGTACTGTCTTTGAAACCTAGTGCATCTTTTCCACGTATAGTACACCTCAGTTCAAACAAGCCAAATTTTAAGAGCTTAACAGTCACCTGTGGCTAATGGTTTCACATCAGGCAGCATAGTTCCAGAATATGCTTCTGTGCTATTTTTTCCCCATACAGGAGGAAGAAATGCCTCTAGTTATCGCTACTGAAGCCACTGGTACCCTAGAGAGGACAGACTAGCTGTGGAAGCCTCTGAAAAGGTTTAATAGGTTCAACAAGTAAGACCTATATAAATGTTTCAATTCTCTGCAGGCCCCTGCTCACTGAAGCTGCCGTTGCCAGGTTAAGCTCAGCTTTGGTACCGCATGGCTGGGTTCATGGTGCTGCTCTTGCTGCTGTGATCATTATGCATCCCCGTCCTGGCTCAGCATGGCACAGGAGGATTCGTGCCTCCTTTCGTGTTAAGAACAGCCAGAGGTATCTCAGTGCTATAGTCATTTTTAGATACATTCACATTCAATTTTTCTGTATATATATATATATATTTTACTCTGGATAACTTTAAAGATCACTAGCATCCTTCCAGGCCAAGTATCATAGATGTTAATAACCAGAGTGGTATTAACTAAGGTTTTAACAGAGAGGCCAAAAGAATTTATGGGGAATTAATGAATTAACCCACAGTGTCATGAGAACTGCCTAAGTTTTCTTACATTTTTATACACAGTAAACCATGAAGATTACACTATGGAGTCTGATAATTTCCATCATCTTTGTTAGGAAGTGGCGCATGGTAGATCTTAACCTAAGATGATTTTCTACATTTTCAAACTATGTTACTTAGATCTAATTTATCTGCAAAGTCAGCCACAGGGAGGTCCTGGGGCAGAACAGAGAGGCAGGTACGAATAAAGACAGGCAGCAGGTCACCAGCACCCACCCTGCCTGCCCCACCCCCTGTCTGTGTCTTCAAAACCTTTTAATGTTTCTGGACAAGATCTAGTCTGGGTGAATAGTTTTTGTGCCAAATTCTGAGAAAACCACCCACCTAAGGGAATTGTCTCTGTTGTGATTCAGTCTGAATCCTTTTTTCTATTCTCCCTATATTGAATTTTTATCCTGCCATCTGTGCTGAGATGTCCACTTTTTCCCGAGGGGCTTTACTACTAAGCACCAAGCCTGCTTCGGCAGTGGCTCAAAGAAAAGCCTTTCCGTGCCACGTCTTCTAAGCTCCTTTTTATTGTTTTTATCATGTTCTTTTTATTAAAATAATACATGCTTACTGTGAGAAAACAAAGGGGAAAATGAATAGAATAAAAGAGAAAATACAAAAATCACCCATAATTGCATCGTGTAGAGGTAAAAATGTTACATTTTGATGTTTCCCCCTGAATTTTAGAGGTATACATTTTGAACTAAATTGCAATCATGTTTTACATGGTTTTTATCATTGGGATCCTTTTCGTTGCATTAAAGCATAATTGTGATTAGTATTTACTTTCTTAATCCTATGTAAGGCTCATCATTTACATAACCATTTGTCTAATGTTGGAAATGTCAACTGTGACTTTATTAAAAATGATTTTTCAGCTAGCATTCCTTTACAAAATAGTGCTTCAATGGACATCCTAGTGCATAAATATTTAACTACTTCTCTAAATTTATTTTCTAGGAATGGAATCACTGAGTAAATAAAGCTTTGCCAATGCTTATTATATGTATTGTCTGATCGTTGCCCTCTAAGATTAAATCCAGCCCCATTAGTATTTGTGAATGTTAAGCTAACCTCATCTTTTTTTGTTTTGAGGTCAACATTTCAAAAGAGTCTTTTCAATGTTAATTGTTTAAAAAGAAGCAATTCTTTCTTATTATTTGCAAGTCATTATAGCTTGTTATGGGACATTTATATTTGATTCTCTGGGATATGTACACACACACACACACCCCAACACACACAAATACACATATACATTTCTGTCTTAGTGAGTCTGTGGCTATAACAAAGTACCATAAATTGGGTGTCTAAGGAACAAGGGAATTATATTTTGTACGGTTCTAGATGCTACGAGTTCAGTATCAGATGCTAACATGGCTGGATTCTCTTCCTTGTCAACTTCTCCTTGTATCTTTACATGGTGGCATCAAAGCATAAGATGTGGAGATTTGCCCTCACTTCCAGGTTCAGAAAAGGCCTTCATGGGACTGTCCTGACCCAGCTGCCATCTGAAGGATAAGTAGAAAATACCACAGTGAACTGGGGGAGTTCATAAAAGCGCACTGAGCCTTTGACCTTGGCTCTCAGCACGAGCAACTCTTTTTCTGTTTGTTTGTTCTGGCTCTTCCAAAGTCCTGATTGGTCATATTTCTATCTACTGTAAATAGCATGGAGGTGCTAGGAGCTGAGAGTGAGGACCAGATCTTCCTGTTTCCCAGAGATGTGAGGGCTATCCTTTCCACTCCTTCTTCAGCTTCTTGGACCATCCCCACTACAGAAATTCTGGGCTCAGTAGATGAACAGATAAAGAAAATTTGGTATTGTTGCATATATACAATATAATGCCATTCAGCTTTAAAAAATAAAAATATTTTATACTTAAGACAAAATTCTTATTTGATTGCTACTTTGACCACATCTTTGATACATGAGTTTGAAGTTTCCATTTTTAAAAAAAATATGCTATTTTTTATTTATTGTATGTTTTTATTTTATGTTTTTAGAGGCTCCCTTTGTTACCTGGGTGAGAAGGCAATGGCATGATCATAGCTCACTGCAACCTCGAATTCCTGGACTCTAGCGATCTCTCTACCTAAGCCTCCAGAGTACCTGGGAATATAAATGTGTGACACCAGACCCCATTGAATTTAAATTTTAGGTAGCATGGGGTCAAACTATGTTAATCACATTGGTCTCCCAACCTTAAATATTCCTCCCATGTTAGCCTCCAAAAGTGCTGAGATTATAGGTACTAATCACTGCACCAGCCACCCATTGTTTTAATTTTAAAATAATCTACATTACCATTTTGATATATATGCTTTCCATAGTGTCTCATTAAACTTTGTGTGTGTAGTTTCATTTTATTTGCAGCCAGCTACTCTGGTTTATTCACTCTCAACTTTTTGGCCTAAGTAGTAGTTTTCTTCTGTCGTAAGTCCATGATTATTGTGAAAATATTAATAGAGATATCGTATCCTAATTCCATTGTATTATGTATTTTATCTAACTATCTTCATTTTAAATTTGGCTTGTTTGAGATTAAAGGCTGAGAAATTTCCCATTACAGTTGTGTTTCCCCCTTCTTAACGTATTTGTAAGTTTTAGGTTCTCAGAACCGGGTCCTGTATGTTCGTGTTTGATCTGAGTATTGTAACTTTCTTGTGGACTGTGTATTGTTCAACATACAAAAAAATTCTTGATTGATAAATGCTTTTCTGATTTTTCTTTCTTTTTTTTTTTTTTTTTTTGAGACGGAGCCTCAAGCTATCCCCCTGGGTAGAGTGCCATGGCATCACAGCTCATAGCAACCTCCAACTCCTGGGCTCAAGCGAGTCTCCTGCCTCCGCCTCCCAAGTAGC